>JAQFXU010006495.1:0-10175 GCA_034693705.1 Spatulosminthurus flaviceps | reverse complement strand
CTCTCATTACAAGAGTTTATGGTGCAAAGATTCGTTCGTGTGAATGTTTTTATTAAGAGAAGGTTTAATTTTTAAAAAGATATTCTTTTCCAGAATTAGTATACTGATGGCTTTCAATACAGCAGTTTATGAGACCAAATCTTCGGTGTGATAGTGCTTCAACTAATTTACCTTGATTCTACTGACCTGCACAACCTTTGATCTTGGTCGATACTTGGACACTGAACAAGTCACAATAATAAACACCAGCGTCTCTCCGCACAAAGAGTTACTACCCCACTTAAAAGTTTGAAAACAAAATCTGTGCATGTACTTGACAAATTGTTGGAAAATTTTCACATTGGTGGGAAAATTTATGGCCAACTTATACCCGCAGGTCTGACAGAGTTTACTTATACCTCGTTTATATTATTTCCAATTAGCATTGCATACAATCATATATCATTTCTAAACAACTATGGAATGTATGGAAGAGAGAGAGAAACGACGGGGATGTGACGCTCATCTGATTGTGGAGTCAGTCGAGGTATGCTGATCGGGTCTTGATAACAGCCGTAGTTCACCTCATCCAAGGGTTGCCGGTGATAGTCAAATCAGTCCTAAACTTCTCCAGCTTCTCCCGAGTGCAACCGTCCTTCCAGTTCTCCTTCCATACATTCCGCAACAGCCAGTGCAGTGGGTCTTATCTGGGTAAATCAAATCCGTGCTATTCCCTGGCCGATCCCAGATACTTAACCACTGGACTGAACTGGCTGTCCTGGCATAGGTGTGAATAACAAAAATGAAAAATCTAAAAACACCAATTACTACCGATAGATAATATCTCCATACAAAAGATACTAATGTGGGACGCTAACTACAAGGGATGCAACAGTTCTGAAAACAAAGTCCAGAAACGCAGGCGTCGACACCCTTTCCATCACATGGAATTCCCCAACCTTGATTCCTACACTTGCAATCGATACGATTTGTTTCTCAAGAATCTTGGACGCTTTCTCATTCCAAGAAGAAATCTTGGCCTGTTTCCGTAACTCCACTTTGAGTACTCGGAAATACTCGGGAATTTTAAACGCCCTCCCAAACAGAGCCACGTACACTATGACAACGTATCCAGCCAGAGTGAGAAAAAATACTGATGCTTCTGGATGATTCGAAAAAGATCTTATGGCTATAAAATAGCCAGATATGCTGAAAAATAGTAAGGTGATTTTTACAAGGTAGACTGAGCTGGAGTATCCGCTATTGAAGATCTTCACAAGCATTTCCATTCTTCGGCACGCCCTAAAACCTCCATGAACGATTTCAAGTGAATGAGTTTCCTTCCTCTTCCTGCCCATACAACAAAGTTTCTCTAACAGACCATCTCAGCTCTTATTAGTAAGGAAATTATGAACGCTAAATTATTTATTGAGTCCTTCCTAAAGGTCATACCCGAAAGAATCCACTTCCAATTTCAGCTCCCGTCCAATATTCTCAAAGAATAGGACGACATTCTCCAGAGTGAATACAAGTCCTGCAGACATTGATTCAAGAAGAACGATCTCTTGGACGAAAAGGACAATAAAGGTGAGGGGATTTTTCCAAGGCTCGGGAAGTAACTGGTACAAATGTAGCTTGGTGCACAAAATACTGGCTAACACTTGAAAGCCAAATACAAAAACGGATACAATCATAGGAAAGTAAACAGCGAAGAATTCTGGTGCGGATAATAGCTTGAGATCCGTCATCTTATTCCTCAACCTCTTATTAACTTCTGTTAAATAAGGAAATGTAGTTGGAAAATTATAAGTAAAATTTACAAAAAATATCTAAGTACAGAGCTTCACCAACACAATTTCTTAATGTGTACTTACCATTGTATTTGCTTTGTTTGAAAATGAAATTGAAAATTCTAATGGAGACGTCTGGTTGTCGAATACTTGTCATACCTGCACTTGTGACTATACAGCCACCCCCGACAATGTACAAAAGATGGAGTGTCATGTCATAAATTGTGGTTTTTGCAGAGGACGACGTCAAAGGTATTAAACTAGCGATCCATAAAGCCACTCGGAATATTTGATAGAAATAGAAAAGCAGCCATTGGTACTTGTGTAGTTTAGTTGGGGTCTCCAATTGGCTACTCCGTCCGTCAACAGAATTTAGCTTGAAAGGGAGCAACTTCCATTTTGCGAAAAATTCGACGTATTTCAAATACATTTTTCTCACCGCGCCGTAAGCACCTTTTATCAAATTAAGGCCACCACACGTAGTAAAACACGTAGTAAATGTTATTTACGCCAAGTTTGAGGAAGTGATTGTTAACGAACCTATACGCGAAATTTTCCAATATTTAGAGTACACGTAATCTTTAAAGATCACTTAAAAGACGTGAGGAACACAGGAACAAGCTTTTAATACATCCTACAAATGTAGCAATAAGCAATATCAATAGCTATGTTTGTCATTTCCGATCCGTTCTGGCACTGATATTTTCTACCTCAAGAAATTTACCAGAAAATTAAACTTTTACTTGGATTGCTTAGAACGCAAACGGTTTGAAGTTAATTGGCAGAATTGATTTTTAACCTAAAACGTTGACATCCTATTTCCTTGAAATTTCCCAAACAAACAAATTGTGTTTAAATGCTGAAGTGATGCTTCCTCAACTTCCGCAAACCTCTCGTTTAAATAGCATTTAACTAAATCATTGGCTTCACCTTTGAACAATGAAACGTATGCATTCGAACCCAGAAATTAATACTGCTGCTTGAGTATATAGGAAAGAAGATCTTTGATGTTTATAATTTGACAGTAAATAGGAAATATTCGTTTGTTTCCTGGAACAACAAGTAGCAAAAATGGTTTACTTTCCGTGTACCTTATTTAATGTACACGGATGATACATATAAGTACATAATGGACTAAATACCTTCCTTCGTTTAAAAAACAAGTAACTGTGCGAACTTCAACGTGACTTAAATAAACGATTTTCAAATGTTATTTTCTTGCTATTTGAAACGAAAACAAATTACATTTAATAAGTCGGAGGTAAACAATTTATTGCCCATGATTAAATGCCATATCGTCGACTTCCGTAAAACGGAAGAAACCTATCACGTAATGTTTATCCCTTTCAATGGTAATAAACGGTTTCTATGTGAGTGGTTTCTTCCGTACACCGTAAAAAAACTTACGGTTACGGACGAAAAGCGTTCTATGTGAGTGAAATTCAGCTAATTTGATATTTTTTCAACTCACATTATTTGATATTTGACAAGACCGAGAAAAGCTATTGCTGCAAGATTGTTGGAAACAATAGCTGGAAATTTAATTTTAATTTTAAAAAAATTGGAGCCCTTACTTTGTACAGGGAAATAAGTGCTAAAATTGCTTAGATTTCAGTTTTCCCTGTACTAGTTGGAGTTGGGCGAAACGACCAAACCACGCTAATTTCAACAACTTGTGGGTTTTTAAGCGTTATTTTATTTCTATTTCAATCCAAAGTTTTGTAAAGGAGATTTGACAAATAAAGAGAATTATTTTGTTTATCAGAGTAGCATTCCAACGTCTTCTATTTTCTAATTGCAGGAAATTCAAAATAACTATTTTAGCAACGTTGAATAAAATGGAATACCATTTCGTAGCAGATCGCTCAAATCAGGATTTAATGAAATCTTTTCATTTCAGCAATATGGACAAATAAATTGGACAAAATACCCCAGCACTTTTCAATCACCTGAATTTTCCAGCAGTTTGTATAAAACTACGGACAGTTTTGACTATAGAAATGAATGCTTCCATGGCATGGGAATAATTCGTTTTCCAAATATTCCTACCCACTTATTTAAATTGGTGGCAATTGCTCTTGAATTTCCTGTGCTTACAATTGGTCCTTTCCTTCCTTAAACCGGGATCACATTCAGGATGATATTTAGAATAATTATTGTCGTTTCGGATGGTTTTGTAAAAGTAATTAAAGTAGCACCAATTATTATTTTAGTCCCATTAAAATCCGAGCATTTCAAGCATATTTTATTGAAAAGTATATATAACCAATTATTTATCGTTTTAGAGCATTTTCATTTTAAACTGGTATAATAACGGGGATCATAATTGGCGGTTGGTAAATAATCCAGCACTTCCCATCCTCATTGAATCGCCTCGTGAAAATATGATACATAGTTAATCCCCATTGTTTTTACGGGCAGTATATTTACCATCATTGGCAGTTATTTTTCCACAAATGGAAGTAGTTTAACGCAATTCGACAGCGCTAAATGACTACTTGGGTAAAGCTAAAACTATACGGGCAGGATCAAAACTGCATGGGCAGTATTTTTAATTCATTTGATTTATTTCAGCCAGTATTTATTACTGTAAAGGAACTACTTCATACTTCCAATGTAGTTTTAATACTGTCAATGCAGTTTGTAATACTGTCCATGCAGTTTGTAATACTTTCCATGCAGTTTGTAATACTGCCCATGTAGTTTTTGTACTCCCGAAGTAGTTTGAATACTGCGAGTCGTTTTCTCGTTTTATATTTTCTGTCGCTGTTTATTACTACCAGTTTAGTTTTTTACTGCCTTTAAAATGCCAAC
This sequence comes from Spatulosminthurus flaviceps, assembly GCA_034693705.1. NCBI lineage: Eukaryota > Metazoa > Arthropoda > Collembola > Symphypleona > Sminthuridae > Spatulosminthurus > Spatulosminthurus flaviceps. The sequence goes on along the minus strand of JAQFXU010006495.1, from coordinate 5,592 downwards.
CCATATTTAATTTACGGATTCACTGACATTTATTTAAATGTTATGTGTGGCTGTGTGAGGATTTAAAACTGTGTGTACACTAGACCAAGCTGGTAGCTTTTATTAGCCTTTTAAACAAAATTACGGAGAGTTCTGTCAATATGCCCAATATTAAACACGTCAATGCCGTCAGTGGGGATAATTTGTTTGGCAAACACTCGTGCGCACTTATTGAAATTGATAGTAATTATTATTCTTGGGTCTCCTATGTTTCTACGGATTCTATTTTGACGTAATTGGTGGAAATTTAACCAGCAATACTCAATTATAATATCACCTTAATAAAATAAAAAGTGGCTCAGTGGCAATATTTTAAATAAATATAGAAGTATAAAATTCCACATTCTCAAAAATATCTTGCATAAACGATAACATTACAATTATGATAGCAAACAATTCAAGATATTTAATTATGAACTTAACATTTAAGGCTTACGTTATATGCTGAGAATTCGGAAACTTTGAGAAAATCAGAAGGAGGAATATTAGGGCTTTGGGCCTACACTATTAGCATATGAAATGCACAAGAGACTGCTCAGGTTAGAGATTACTATAGCTACCATTAATAGTAGGCAGTGACTTCACTTTACCGATAGGTCTGTTGGCTTGTAATGTAATTGTAAAGACCGGTACTTGTCCATAATACAAGACGATGCAAAGGTTTCGTTATGTCATAAAATGCAACATTTTCAAGTCAGAGAGCCTCACAATCCTCTCTGAATATTTTTGTTGTACAAAAAGGGGGCATGCATACCAATTTTTAATGATGAGGAAAGCATGGAACAATATATGTTAGTAAAACTTGGTCGGACAATAATAATTATTATAAATTCCACAATAATCAAATTGTGGTCCTTATCCAATTACTTTTTTTTTTAACCAAACCTTAACGATTTATGTATTTCAATTCGATCCATTGTGTTGGACGAATCCAAATGGTCTCGGATCCAACTGATTTGAACATTTGTGAATCAAATTGAATATACATAAAAGTGAATTGAGTCAACATTATTGAATTCAAACCTGAATTGGTCCGAGTTCAATAATTTTTCATTTGCGGAAGGCGGAATTCATGATCAAATTTTAAACCACATAAATTTTTATATAGTGAAATGATGTGATAGCTTTATGAATTAGATAAATCAAGTTTGAGCGCAATGTGTACATCTACATATAGTGTGGTTGCTGTAGTGATTCCACGGGTGAAGCAATGATAACACGGCACTTGAGATGAGCGGGTGGTGAATTATACGGAAATTGTGAAAGTTACTTACCACCAATCAAACAACTACAAACCACCTCATGTGAGTGAGTCACCAAATCTATGCATACACATTGCAAATTGTTGCAAAATTTACACAACCGTGAGACGAACTATGGCTTCATTCTTATTGGACCTTCAAACACCTCCCACTCTCAGACATCTGTGCGGATGAGGAAGATCCACAACGTCGATTACTACAAAGACATAAACATCATCCGAAAGTTGTTAATGCGGGACGCTAATAACAAGAGTCGCTACAGTTCTGAAAACAAAGTCCAGAAACGCAGGCGTCGACTCCCTTTCCATCACATGGAAATCCCCAACCTTGATAGCCACATTTGGTATCGATACGATTTGTTTCTCAAGAATCTTGGACTCTTTATCATTCCAAGAACAAGTCTTGGCATTTTTCCTCAACTCCACTTTGAGTACTCGGAAATACTCTGGAATTTTAAAAGCTCTCCCAAACAGGGCCAAATACATTAGGAAAATGTATGCAGCCAGTGTGAGGAAAAATCCTGATGCTTCCGGATAATCGGGAAAAGATCTTATGGCTACGAAATTGCCTGAGATGCAGACAAATAGCAAGGTTATTTTCACAATGTAGATTGAGCTGGAGTATCCGCTATTGAAGATCTTCACAAGCATTTCCAGTCTTCGGCACGCCCTAAATCCTCCACGTACGATTTCATATGATTGAGTTTCCTTCCTCTTCCTATACCAACGACAAATTTACTTTAATAAGCTATTTCAGGGCTAATCATTCATGAAATTATAAACGCTAACTTTTTGTGAAATATCCTTGCTTAAAATCATACCTACCCGACCGAATCAGCTTCCAATTTCAACTCATGACCAACAATCTCGAAGAATAAGATGATATTCTCTAGATTAATTGCAACTCCTGCAGTCATTGATTCCATGAGAACGATCTCTTGTACCAAAAGAAAGAGGAGGGAGAGAGGATTTTTCCAAGATTCGGGAAGTAGCTGGTACAAATGCAGTTCGGTACAGAAAATGCTGACTAACAGCACAAAGGCAATTACAAAAATAGAAGATATCATGGGATAATACACGGCAAAGAATTCTGGTCCCGATAATCCTTTGAGATCCTTTATCTCATTCTTCAACTTTTTATTAACATCTGTGAAATAATAATGTAATTCATTAAAAAAGCCTTCAAAAAAATAGATGCGCAAGTATTATTTTAATTAATTTTAATAAATAAATGCATATATGTATATGCATAATGACCTCAACGAAAGAATGAATTTTGTAATTTGAGCTTACCATTGTACTTGGGCTGTTCAAATATGAAATTGAAAATTCTGATGGAGACGTCCGGGTGGTGGATACTTGCAATGCCTGCGCTTGTGGCTGCACAGCCACCCGCGACAATGAACAAAAGATGAAGCGTCAAGTCATAAATTGTTGTGTCGTCAGACGACAAGAGAGGTATCAAACAAACAATGGATAAACCCATTCGGAAAATTTGATAGAGATAGAGTAGGAGCCATAAGTACTTGTGTAGTTTAGCTGGAGCCTTTAATGTGCTCATCTGTCCATCAGCAGAATGTAGCTCGAAAGCGATCAACTTCCATTTTGCAAAAAATTCCACGTATTTCAAATACATTTTTCTCACAGTAAGAACCCTTTTTTTTCAAACCAGCTCCACTACATGTAAAAAATGGTTATTTAGGACCACATAAAGTTCACATTAAAATTCTCCTTCCACGATCACTAAAACTTCGTCTCGGTTATTACTGATTTTGTCGTTTGTTTATGGCTGGCGTTCCCTTCCGAGACTGAAAAATTTCTAATTTTTGAACGCAAGAAAGTTTATGTCAAGTTTAACTTGTACCTACAACGTTTGGTTTTATACTGTCACCAAGGAATTTTCAATTGTCTTTTTCAAAAACACTTACAATGGGGACCCTCCAAGTGCTGCCCTCGGATTTTCATGTGGTAGGTGTAATATTCGAAAGCTATCTCGAGTGTAACTTTTGAGCCTCCAAACAGATTGCAATTATTATATGTATTTGGCAATTGTGAAAGAGTATTTTTGCACGTTTGAAACTGCTTGGATCATTTTCGAATAAAACGTTTTCCCCATCAAAATCACGTAGATGGCTATATTTGATTACCCATTTTAGCCCATTTTTGCGTAAGCAAAAGTAATTATTCACCAATACCAGCTGAAATGATGTTGTATATCGTTGACATGGAGTTGTACGTATCGATTACACAATTACCCAACCCTTGGGTTTTTGCCAACACTGTCAGAAAATCAGTGTTAGTAAGTAGAAAACTGATTCCTCGCGGTAATAAGATCAGCCCGGTCTTCGGCCGGGCTCTACTTAAACTTTGGTAGCTGTTTTTAGTAAAGAGGTGATGCGACTGCGGAGTCCGCTCCACATCAAGACCGCGCCGCGCTGCTCTTTTCCCGTGCTCCGTCATTGAATGTTTATTACTGTTGTGGTTTCAGTCAAACAGCACATAATATCATACCATGTCTCAAGGTATTTCTAAAAAACCCATTTTATCATTATTTATCACACCCCATTATCAAATTTTAGCAGTGTTTTGGACCTCTCTGACATTGCATTGCGGACCATAATAACATATACAACTAATTTTTGCAAATTTCTTCTAGAACGAAATTTTACGTAGATTTTGATGGTGAGCACCAGAATTATCTACCATTAAAACTATACAAAGCAACCCAGGGGCGAAAAACGATAATTTTTGAAGCTATGGCACTGCCTTTAACTACATTCTGTGAAATTCTTGGCCCATACAAAAAAATCTCCATATTTTCTATAAATCCACACATTTCTGACATTTTTCCAATTTTTACGTTTTCAATACCATTGCATAATTTTTGCTCCAGCCCTGCAGTTGGGGCCTTGTCTCCCCGTTTAATCCGTGTTAAAGAAATTTTACAAATTTTTTTGCGAAAAGATGCATTTGGATAAGACCTAACGGGAAATGGAGTTAAACTTGTATTGAATATTTTGTGTTTGGCCAAAATGCGAAGTTCCGGTTTAAGTCGATTTGGACATAGTGTGCAGTAGTTCAGTGTATAAATTATAAAGAATATTCTACAATACTAGCGGTAATATAGTAAACCCATATTTTGTGTGAGCCGTGCACACGCAGACATTTTACAAACAGAGCGATGTTAATAAAATTTGGTCGGGCATTGGCATGGTGCGTTCAAAGGTAAAATTTTTAAAAAGAATTTTCACGCCTCTTTGTAATTGGTTGAGAGGTTCAAAGGTTACAGCTGTGCAAAACTTAAGGGCTAAAATGGGTAACCAAATAAGTAATTTGATTACCCATTGCATTGAATACTCGATTGGATACCCCAAAAATGCTCACAATTGCCAAATAACATTGCAATCGGTTGGGAGGTTTAAAAGTTACACTCGATCAACATTAAGGTGGCCAAACGGAGGTAAAATATCCAATTTTGCGTGTAACTAAACGACATAAAAAAACACCTGATGTTTTGTGGAGGACATTTGACAAACGGGGGAATGCAGAGACATTTTTCGTTTTCTGGTGTTATACGTGTGCATTCAACATCAACGTCTGTTTTCATATTCCATGAAAAGCAAAATAATTTTGTTACAAACGCACGCTGAATAAAATATACTACAATTTCGGATACATTGTTCTAAATTAGGATTTCATAAAATCTTTTTGTTTCAGCAATACGTAAATAAATTGGATAAAATTCCCTCACAGTTTTTATTCACCCAAATTTTGCGGCAATAATAAAAGCGTGAAACCTCTCGAATGTTATTTTGTATGATTTTATGTATCAGAAGCTTCCAATCTGTTTGTAAGATAGTCAAACCGACTAGATACCTCGACCGCTTGTGTAAAACTACGGACGGTTCTGATCATAGAAATAAATGCGTCCATGGGAATAATTCGATTTGTAAATATTCTCTCACAATAATTATTAAAATTGGTGGTTATTGCTCTTGGATTTCATGCCCCTACTATGCCCATTTCTTCCTTTTGCCTGGATCACAATCAGTGTGATATTTGGAATAATAGTTGTCGTTGCTTATATGGTTTTGTAAAAGTAATTAAAGTAGCTAGAATCATGTCATTGCCATTAAAGACCAATGTCAAGCATAGTTTATTGAAAAGTATAACCAATTATTTATCATTAGAGTATTCTCATTTTTAAACTGGCATAGTAGCAGGGTTCATAATTGGGGATTGCTAAATAATCCAGTCTCATACAATTTCCTCGTGAAAATATTACAGTTCAT
>JAQFXU010006494.1:0-10176 GCA_034693705.1 Spatulosminthurus flaviceps | reverse complement strand
ACGAATAAAGGCTTAAGATGGTTGACAACTCTGTAAGACCTACGGGTATGTATCGGAGTATAAACCCACATTTTTTTCATACCGGAATTTACTTACGAAACTGAACTATACCGGGAACATTTTCTTGAAATTGGAATTTACTCATTGTTAGTCCCTAGAATGAGCATAGCCTTTTCACTGTCAAAATTTATCACTCAAATGATTACTTCGAAACTCAATAGTTTTAGTAAATTAATGTTGAGGTGTGGATGCTAAAGCGAATTATTTGAAAATGTATTGTAAAGGTAGCAAAAAGATTTTTAACTTTAAATTCCAAATATATTTTCACAATCCCAGTTTTACAATATTTTCCCTAATTTTTGCATGGAATTTTGATTTTGTTAATTATGACACTTCTTCTGAATTTTTGAAGTTAATAGTTTAAAATGAGGATCCGTGTTTCTTATTTGCAATAAACAAGTTTAATTCTGGCCAAAATACTTGTCCAAAATATCTGTAAAATTTTTGCTTCAAATTGGAATTGCTTTTATTAGAGGAGCGCCAGCCTCATTATTTTATTGCGTAAGTTCAACGCCGGTAAAGAAATTTAAAAGTCGCGGCAAAGGTCGAATTCATACGGACAGTTTTCCGAAGTGTGATCCAAATGAATGACGGGAGAGCGTACGATAATGCGGAACAAAGAATCACAAGATGTTAAAAAAACAACCTGACAAACTTTTATTATTCTTTCACACTAACTATGAAGAGATATTTTACGAAATTGTTATATCTGAAAAACAACCTTGAAAGCTATACAATATACAACAAATAATCCAAAAATTACTGCTCCATGTGGATTTTCAAGGAGTACAAAAATTTGTTTCATCTTAATCACTCTATCAAATTGCAAAAATTAAAAAATGGATGTTAGTTAGTTCGACTTTATTATAGTGTTATTTACAGTGGATGATGAGATTTTATTAAAATTCATGACGATTACTTTTTAAAACTTTTATCAAAGCAGAAAATCCCACTTTTCATGTCATACGAATTTGAAATACTCAACTACTTAATTAATTTAACTCATTAACTTATTAATTTCCAATTTTACCTCCAGGAAATTTCCTATTTCTTAATTCGGCACATGAAATTGGGAATTTTGAAAAATCAATTCTCCCGCTTAAATTATACGTGGATTAATAAGTTACTCCGTTGTCTCCTGGGTAGAGCTGTGAGGATATACAATGCTCAACAAATGATTGATCTACCTTACATGAGTGCCAAACATAGAACGGTTGGTTCCCGGATGATTTACTCACTTTTTTCTCTATACTCCGAGAAAATAAATAAATAATATCATTTTTGCAAAACTGTGACCAAGGAACGTGGAAAAATTGATGGAAATGCGAAAATAGCCATCCTTCATATTTATATGCGTTTGGAATCTAAAACAAATTATGATTTTAGAGATCAAGAATAAATACTAATATTTATTCATGATTTCAAATTAAATTGTGGGATCGAATCGTAAATCTACGTACGTTTTGTAAAACCAAAATATATGGAATATCACCAAATTACCAACTGCAACTCATTGGAATGGTAGTACGTTACTTGTTGGTGAGTACATGTTTTATATTATGCGTATTATTAATAGTTTTACCTTACGCAAAAAAAAGAAAATGAAGAAATATACGAAAATAAAATATTACTGCGCATGAATGTGTATGTAAAAATAAGTTACGCTACCAGTGAAAAATGGGTTTGTTTGATTTTTTCAGCCCAACACGGGTCGGTAAGACCATGAAATATGACTACAAACATTTGCTTCGTCAAACGATAAGCAGATATACATACATTCCCACAGTATAACCTACATCATCAGATGCATAATAAGAATGAGTTCTAGGACCATACTGCGAAGTGCTGATATAGGAGGTTAAAGCCTTCTGGGGAATCGGCTAAACATGGATAGAATGTGAATACTATGTAATTTTATTTTAAGCTTTTGTATTTTAAATTTTTGTTGTCTGAATGACCTTTTAGTATCACCAAGCATGAGTTTGCATGCAAGCTGACGTACTGGAGAGTTAATGTGCCGATAAATTGGAATCCGTAGGCATCGGAGTTGAAGCTCAAGCAAAAATTAAGGCCGGCGGATTAAATTCAGGGCTACGTGGTAACTAGATACATAGTTCAGCGATATTCAGAAACTCAATGTTTACTTTACCCAACCATTGCTACAACCCAATATCTTACGCTATAATCCCGACGTCATAAGGTATTTGATCTGAAGACAACCAAATTCATAAGAACAACCCACTACATTATTTTATATTTTTAATTACTTCCGAAGCTAGTATTTATTATCTATAAATGCTGAAAGTAAAGTAAGAAATAATTTTAATATCATATTCTGATATGATAATAAATAATATGACATGCAGGTAGCAGTATAAATTATTTTAGCCCATGAAAGTGTCTACAAAGTCATTTTTGACAAACTAACAGTATCTAAAAACTCTAAAGTGATTAAATCCGTTGAATCTGATAGTACATATTTGGAATTTTTTTATAAATGTTTTTATTGTGGGTCCATTCCCGATGCAAAAAACGCCAAACAGAATAGATTAACGGCTACTTTACACCGTGGTTTTTACTGATCAGACAACTGTTACAACTGATCATCCAATACCTAAACGTGATACAGTTGGATGCATGCTTTCATCAAGACGGCCATAATTGAGAATTGGTCAGTATACCATGATAATAATGAGAGGAAAATAATTCATGAATATGGAATTGTGGCTGCAGTACACAATACAAAATTTTCAAACTGATTGTAGGGTACGAGCAGACCCACACTCGCTATCGTGTACTCTGGGACGTGTTTAAAATCAACGAAATCCATCGTTTAGCATCCCAGCCCCAACTTATTATGCCCACTTGGCTGCAAAGAGGGTGGGGTTTTGTCCAGAGAATGGGCGGATGTTACAAATATCACGAATCTTTTTAAATTTATCCCACATTTTTATTTCAAAAATGATTTTCTTTCTATTTTTTCTGTAGTGTGGAACTTTGCGGATACATAGGCGAGATAAACAGGAGACTTCGAGCAAGAAAGGGGTTCATTGAAAATTATCCAATGCATTTTATGTGATGCATTGTCGCATGTTACATTCAAAAATGTTTAAAGCGATTTTTAGTTTCCATTTTGAAATAGACGAAGTGTACGATCAGTGTTATTAAACCTTCATTATTAAGTATGTAATTAGTCATTACGTATGGTTCAGTCCTGAAAATGTGGTCTTTTGTCAATTAAATAATGTTTTTAACTATTTATTTTTATCTTTTAAGTATTTACTGTGTTTGCTAATTGGTTATATATAGTAATGGTCTACAGATGTTATTTTAATTATGAAGTTACGGATTGATTTCTCGTAATTATTTTAAAATACTTTGTATGAATGATAATTCACTCATGGAGTTTGTATTTTGAGCAAGCTCTTTGTGTTTTTATTGCAATGTTGTTTTTTAGAATTCCAACGAATGAAGGTAAAGTTGTTTTTACGTATTCATTACCCGCATGGAAAAGTCCGTGGACAACTGTGAACAAAATCCCCTGTTCAAAATCGGACCGTTTTTGTGCACAGTGTCTGAACTCAGAGGGAGTAGCACAAATTTGTCTTCACACTATATTGTGCACGAAATTGAATGTTCATAATTTATGCTAATTAGGTATGTTCAAAATGAAATGCAGATTGTTTTGAATTAAACAAATTCAGGATCTGGAAGATTTTATGAAGTTTCTCTACATTGAATTTCTAAAAATATGAATAATTCTAAATAATTCAACTCAATATGATTGCCATCCTATTATTTATTTATAAATTATTGAATTCCAATCCCTCCCTTCCTCGTAAGCGCCCATTTTTATCCTCTGTTGCAAACTAACTTCAATTTCTACAATGTAATTTATGTTAATGTTCAATGGACGTCATTCGATGAAAAATGAATGAAAAGGTGGATAAAATACGGAGTTGATACTTAAATTTTAATTAATTGAATGGAAGTATATATTTATTCATGAAATCAATATCCGTTTCACAAATACACACAGCACAACCAACAAAATTAACGTTACGTAAGTACGTCCCAAAACATGCATCACACACACTCTAAAAATAATTACACTTATATTCAAATAATGATTTTAATATTTTGTAGTAACTCACAGTTTACACTATGTATATACAAACAAATCAACAACAGCTATCAACAAATAAAGCCAAAATGTTGAAACACTTACTTACACAAAACCACATGCACTACAACAAATTATAAATTCCACTTCAGATTACAAATTAGGAATGCAATAATTAATAATAATAACTAAACTACTTCAAATCTATCCTCTCACGCCGTCGCACATTTGATTTGTTATTAAAATCAAAGTTATAAACTATTATCTTTTTACCTACAGAATTTACTTTTAGTTAATATTTAAATTAGAGCAAAGTAAATGTCAAATGTCATTTAAATATCAACTAAAAGAAAATCTGTAGTAACAAAGTTAATAAATTGTAAATAGGATTTACTGAACAGATCAAATGTGTCACGGCGTGCTGAGGTGAGGAAAGAGCCGTTAGAACTTGACTCGTTTACTCATACTCATAGCCTATGCCGCATGCTGCATGCTCACGGTTTCAATGAGATGCTTGGCGCGTTTAACATTGCATTGTGCACTGCTTTGACACATGCCCGCCAAAGCAATGGTAAAGTATTAAAACGCTTTCGCGACGTTCCACCTCCACTACTATAAGAGTACAGAATACTCTACCTACAATGCTGTCTCCTTATATATACTCCATATCTCTCATGTAGGGTTAACAATTAATAAATATTAATATTAATTAATTAATTAATTAACTACATAATTAAATATAACAGAAATTAATGAAGCTGGAGGTTGTGTATTTTACTTAATTTTTATGGTTAAATGGTCTAACTTTTTAAGGTTTTATTATTATTTCATTTAATAAGCACCAAATACATGCAAGCATATCATGAGAATTCTTCATGCATCAATACATAGAAGGTACATACATAATTGCTATATGCATATATATGTATGTATATGCGTATAGTAAATATGTGTAAATAAAAAATAAGTGTTTATGCGCATAAAAAATCCTGCTATTATTATAAATTATAATGTATGTTAAGAACTGTCACACTCTAACCTTATAGCCTCACTACAGATTATAACAAAGATTTTTGTGATCAGTAACTTGTGCTGCATTGTCTGCACACATTTCTTCCAAAAATCTTGTGTTCATCAATTTGTTTAGAATGTTTGTGCGCAATCGTGCAACTCCAATTTTTTTCCTGGTTGTTGCGCTCATTTGTGCTCAGACAATTACCGAAAACCATCATTGAGCACAATTGTGCAGTCGATTTCCATGCGGGATATATCATTAATTATGTACTGAAAAACATTTTACTACCATTACCATGGAAATAATTGTTATGATAATAATTATCACAAATACCTCACAACCATACGAATTTATAAGCAATATTTTATTACAGGCTTACTTGTCCTATAGCCACATATTATTATGGTACATTTCTCAAGCTACGATGAGAGCATATAAATTTTGTACACGAACTTTCGCATTCCCATGGATCTCCATCTCTATATTTATCTAAATGTGAGATTAAAAGTTCTAAGGGAAAAATAGATGAGCTTTTCCACTTATACCTTTACTTTGATGTGAACCCTGCCAGTATGTATGTATATCTATTGGCTTCTCATCCTCATTTGAGGAAACGAGCAGAATTTGCTGGATTGGTAAGGCATTTTAAGAAATAAAAGATTAAGGCAAGTTTAAAATTTCAAGTCACTCCGACGATCCGTTGCTGAGATACAGCAGTGGCCACTTCCAACACAGTTAATTCCCCCAGGTAGGGTTATGCGGGTGGGAATTTTTTCATTATTTTTTCCGGGCCTTACTAAAAACAGCCAACAAGAAAAAAAATATTTTAGTTAGTTTCCTTGCCAAAGGGTACAGTCGTTGCTGGTTCTAAATGTACAAGCTCAAGGGGAAATTTTAATTTCTTTCTTGCAATTATTATAACTTGGGTTTTATTGAAGAATCTGACATGGAATTTATGTTTACTGTGTGAGCTTGACATCGTTTACACATTTCCACAATAATGGTTAGTTCATTTTAAAAGGTCATAAATTGATGGCGTGCTGGCACGTTATTCAACGTAGTGCCCACAACTTCCTCCAGTCTTAAATTTGTTACTACAAAATACAGTAACCATTTGAAGCATTATTGGAAGAATTTTCTGGGGATTTTTCTATAATGAATTTTTCATTGGCAATTTTATTCCTTTTGAAAATTTAATGAAAATTGGGCACGTTTAATTTTTTTATTCAATTTCACGTCTCGATGACAAAAGTTAATATTTTTATTATTTTCTTTCCAGATTATTTTCAGTTCAGTTTGACTTTATTAGTATAAATACTAACTATTTTCAGGTGTTACAGCAGTTTTTAAAAGTAAAAATTTTGTAAAAAGTTTCAAATCAGACTTTCCGCATTAACAACTCTTTTATTTTGGCTGGACTGTAATATTATAACGTTATTGTTTAGGTTTTTTATTTTATTTTCTTCTTGTTGCAGAACATTAACAATTTATGTATAACAATGATTAAACATTTTTTGATTTACTGACATATCGGCGTCCCGATAAAGCTTTTTTTTCTTGATATTTTTCATAAGCATGTGAACAAGCTTGAATAAATACGATATAATTATATGAAACTTTTTGGGAAATGTAATCCTTTGAAAACCATATTTTCGAAAGACAAGAAATTCTTGTCTTTAATTCTACTTTTAATTCAGAAAAAATGATCGAATACAAAAATTGGTGAATTTAATCATCTCGGCTTCGGTCATGTGGACAATTCACACATTCAGTTTTGAATGTTTCTCTCTACTCACCCGGGACACAATTAGGGGAAATGAATCAACGTAAGTTCATTTGGCGTTTGCATTGACAATTTTAAAATCGGCGTCTAACTCCAACAGCTAGCATTTCAGAATGAAGAATCGGGAGTTAAAGTCCAAACCCCAAATTAATGATAAAGGAAATTGACCTCTGGAGGTCGACGTGATGAGATTTTGGAGTCGTTCAAAAAACACTCCCGTGCATCAGGGTTGTTTTCACGAAAATCGCAGCCATGCCGGATTTCGGCGGGAGAAAGCTGTTGGAGCTATGCGTTTCATAGTAAAAAATATTTTACTACACAATAGAGAAACAATTTGAGCCTTGAAGTATTGGAAGAATTTTTAATTATTTCCCTATAATTTTTCATTGCCAATGTTATTTCCTGGAAAATTTAATGATTTATTTAATACTGATTGAGCTGACAGCTCTTAATCAAGTGTACACCAAATGTGGTGCACCGGTTCAACGAGGATACAAGAAATAATATAAACTTAGCAATTCAACAATCGGTTTTGTATAAATCTCTTAGCGTAGTTTTGAAAGTATTTACTTTGGCACAAAGCTTCGTCGCACCGGTCGCACTGTCTAATTTATTGCAGTCATTCACAACTCTTGATGTGAAGAAATTTTTTCCATGATTGAACTTAAATTTTGGTTTTATTATTTGTGGCGGTTTTCTCTCATGATTATGTAAAGCAGTTGAGAATTAATAACCATTGGCCTTAGTTGAGCAACGTTAGCATTATTTGCATTGAAATGAAGCTTGAATTCAGTTCATTTGGTTACAAATTCTATTTGACTAAACTTTTCAGGTCTGGATGAAAACATTTGTGCGAGATTATATTTTCATCCCTGCATGTTTTGCTTGGACCATTTTTTAGTTCAGTTTGACTTTTCTAGTCCTATAACCTCGCTAATTTGGGTGCTATGAAGCACAACTTGTTTCTATCTCCAGAAACGAGAGAAGTATGTTATTTTCAAATAAATCAACAATCGACAGGCGTCAAAGTTTTCCCCACAACCCGAAATACCCCAGTAATTTTGAATTGTTTCGAGGTAAATGTATGTTTCCTCGAGTGCTCCTATAGCCAAACATTGCCATAGGTCAGAATAGCATGGCACTTTTTCTGTACATACAGAAAATACTTTGGACAGAAAATACAAAATCTAGAATCAGAAAATCTCTAAAACTATAATCAGGAGCGTCATTGTAGACAACAGTTCGTCTTCTTCGTCTGTTATTCATTGCTGGTAAGTCATAAAATCCCTCGCAGATTTTGAGCGTGAAAATAAGATTTATTTACGGAACGTCTTGGGAAAGAGCTTGGAAATTTTTCAAAACCGGCATTTTATTTGGCCTTAAATATCTTTTTTTCCCTGTATTTGTCTTGTTCCTATTTTAATTTGTCAAAATTAATTGGAAAATCAATCAAAATTTTATTTCTTACCCCCAAAAAACTACTTCATGTAATTTCAATTTGGGTCGGGTGAATTCAAGGTGTCTCCAATGCTCCAATAACTAAACAAAGCAAAATATACAGCATGCTTGTTTGGGTTTATACATTGAGATGTACAATCGGCTCCAACAGCCTGCGAAAAAAAAACCAAAACTTCAAGGGGACATGAGATTTTTCAAAATACTCATACGAAATATTTCTTGTTTTTAGTTTTATTGGAATTTAATTTCAATTTTTAACTTTAAACGTCAAATTAGTAACTCCGGCCAGTGTCGTGACGCACGACACGTGAAAGCATATTTTTCATTTGGTAAATCTGTAGAACGTTTAGAAAGAGCGCTAACTAAAGTTAAATGTGGAAAAAGTCACTGCCCCGCAGCAAGTAGAGTAGATTGTCAGCATTAACATTTGTCATGGCCTTTGGTGTTGTTTCAATGGTTAACATACTGGAACTCAAAGATGAAGCATGAAAAAAATGCGGAAATTTCATAATCGGCGTCGAACTTCAGTGATGCAAAACTAAAGGCCAAACAATTGACATAAATTTGAGCCTGTAAGCATTGGAAGAATTTTCTAGCTATTTTCCTATACATACTGAATCTTTCATTTCCGATTTTGTTTCTTAGAATATTTAATGAAAATCCCGAATTTAATTTTTTCAGCATGCTTTGCAGTTTGTCTGGCAGACTTCTACAGTTTTGGGTACAAGAGAAGGTAAGCATGCAATAACAATTGCATGGGCTATATATTAAGCGTGGGTGGCGTAGAAATGAAGCTAGAATTGCATTCATTCATCCATTTAAACTTCAGGTCTGGGTATAAAATTTGTGTTTTCTAAACATTTTCTATCACTACACATTTTGACTGGAAAATGTTTCAGTTCAGTTTGAATTTACTTGAACAATAATCGTCAAACGTGGGTGCCTCGCCACGAAACAAAATACAGGTAATTAGCTGCACTTTAGCACGTCATTATTTCTAAATAAATCTCTGAATGGCGTCAAAATATGACCAATATTAAATCTTATAACATTTTTAGTGTTCTGTAACTAAATTATTAATTGTAAAATACACTTTAGCGACCGTTTTACTGATGAGAGACCAGTCTTATTGTACTGAATCAGGAATAAAACGTAGATAAAGTCAAATGAAATGAAATAAGCTTTTAAGAATGAAAAGGTTTCTACGGAATCGGTCCTTAGAATTTTTTTTCCCGGAAATGTATTTTAGTTCATGATTTTATCATAATCAGAACTAAAACTTTCGTTCCACGTTCATTTTTTTAAAAATTTATTTACATCATATTTGGTCGGGATAATTTCCACTGAACCTTCAAACAAAGTTACTGAGGAAATTATATTGCTAAAGAATTGCCACTGAATACGTGAGAAGCTTATAAGTATAGTTTTGATAAGTTGGCCACATGGTTATCAAGTACGAAAATGTTGCGGAACTTATCCATGGATTTTGAACGGAAAAGTTTTATCATCTCAGCCAAAGTGTTTGGAAAGATATTGGGTAACTGCTAATTTATTTGGCCATAAATCTGATTTTCTCTGTTGTTTTGTAGTTCCTATCTCACTTGGTCAAAGTCGTCTGGGAAATTACCACATCGCTCTTTATTTATTAATACTCTGTGACCAGGTTGGCGCCTGATAGCTAAGTGGCTAGGATCTCGTTTACGAGTGTCGTCTGAGTCCCGGGTTCGAATCCCGGAG
>JAQFXU010006493.1:0-10177 GCA_034693705.1 Spatulosminthurus flaviceps | reverse complement strand
TACTGATTGTACTTGAAAGCTAGTGAATAAATTAATAGACTTTCGAATAATCCACGTAAACCGAAAAAATGATTCCAACGAACAATTCCACCTTAAATTCAACAAATCCATTTTTGTCAATTTTGGAATCACCAATGGGCACAACTATGGGTAACTCCACGACACAATTCCATACAGTCTTGGAATCGCCTCAAGTTCAGCCTTCGCCAAGGGACACAACGGCAGCTAACTCAACAGCTCTGTTCCATTCTGTACTACAATCACCTCAGGTCCCTAATTCGCCAATGGACACTTCTCCTCCAGCTTGGCTACCGTCGCCCATACGGCCTAACACTTCACACACTCCTAGTCGAAAGGTTCATCAATTGGATCTACCTACTCCGTCAGGGTTTCATCCACCATTGCAACCCGCAGTGGATGTTTGGGGATATCCTTTTACGTATAGGGCTAATTTTTCGCAACCCAGGAGTTCTGCGGCTTCCGTACCAAATTTGAGGCCAAGTCAACCGCCTCCGGTTCCGCCAAGGCTCACGAAACCAGAAATACAGTACATGTTTTGTAAGGAGGACTACCCCCAAAACCTACCAAAGGCTTCATTACCAACAAAAATAACTAATTCACCTCCTACTAGTAATTTTAAATCAAATCAATTTTAATCAATTAAATCAATTTTAGATCAATGGTACCACCTCCGGTTCCTCCGAGGCTTTCGTAACCTACAAGGGATAGTAAATCACCTTCTTTAAGTCCGCCTAAGGGACCCCCAGTAGCTACTGTATAGCCGGGTGGACTGGCAGTAAACTGTAGATCAGGATGTGTCGGAATAAATGTGATGATCTTAATTTAGTTCTTTTTAATAAATTCCCGGTTTTAGAATTTAGGTTATTTTGTAGGTAAAGAGTGCAGATTTTATTTAACTTTAGTGTGAGGTTAAGAGTGTGAACTAGAGATAGAAATATATTTACAATAGAATAGGACTTAGAATTAAGCACAATGTTTTCACCGTGAGCTCTTGAGTGCGACTCAAACTTCTACAAGTGTGTTAGCTGCAGCATGCACACTACCAACGGTCTATAACCGCCAAAACCCTGCGGAGGCAAGACAAACGTTTTGCTGTCGTCGCTCCTTCCCATTCGCTGAGCACTTCCACATGCTCTCCTCTCCACTCATGCCTGCAAGCATGCTTCATACAAACTTCTAACGGCCTTCTAACGGCCACATTCCTTCTTTACCTTACCTTCCTTCTCTTATCCTATAATCAATCACCATGGCGTGAACAGCTACTGAGACTGAAAAAACACAAACATCTACAACTATTGCCACTCAGACTCCTCCGGAAAATACGAGGACCCCACCTTCTCCGGCCAAGGTTCCAACTCCCTCTCCGGAACGTACATATTTTATAGACGCTGCAACGCTTAAGCGCTCAGTAAAGTCACCTCCTAATTTTCCTGAAAAGAAACCATTAAGCCAAAAAGTTCCTCGAAGAACGGACAGAATTGATTCGGAACTTCCTACGGCTCAAATGAGGGATTTTATAAGGCCCTTGTCACTCAACAGTGAATTAAGAAGGTCACCTTTACCTACCAGATCATACCCACAAACTTATCGTCCATTGTACAAAATGGGCTACGTTAAGCAATATTAGTTAGCTATCGACGAATATTATAGTCCACGTGGGTTTATAACGGAGCATCACACCCATCCTGATGGCAGAAAGGAACTCATTCATATCCCAAGGGATTTTACGACTCATAAAATTCCGGTACCTCCGGAAGCTCTTGGACAATTGGACTCTGAAACAAGCCTTAAGTCCGCTGAAGCAAAATCACCAGTTCCACTGATTCTACAGTGAGTGTACCTTCCGATAATCCACCATCTCCGTCGTTCGTGTACAGTCCATAAGCATAATGGCTCCAGTAGGTGGATTTCCGCCAGAAACATTTTACTCTCCTCAAATGGACTATAACCCGTATAGCCCTTACAAGAAGAATACTGAATTAGTTATGCAGTCTCCTATCCCTGGAACATCAAAAAGAAAAGCTACCTACAGAGAAGGTCTTACCGGTTACAAACCTAGAAAACTTGAAACTACTAAAGATTCACTCATATGCCACAAGTCCAGAAATTCACGGCAGCAAACTCCAGAGGAATCTACATCACAACCCGTTCCAGCTACAGTACCTGAAAAAGAACATTCATCTCAAGGGTCATCAATTCATTTTTCGCCTCTTCCTGCAGATTCGCATTCAGTCGCAGCAACGACTCCTGAATTAGCTAATACCAAATTGGCATCTACTACAAATCGTATAATTGAGAGCCAAACTTATACGGCCTCTTCACAAACTAATACTAACAGTCTAATGCTCCTATCCCTGGCACTTCCACCACCGGACCCGTCCTGCAATTACTTCAAGCCCCGCTGGAATCAAGCGAAGTCAACCAGGATAGAACTGCTCCTCCATTTACCGCTGCTACAGAATATTCCGACGAACTTCCGGAACATCTGAAAAGTCCAATGTTAAAGAATTGTTGTTAAACAATCCATTCCGCCAGCCTTCTCAACAGAATAAATCCTCAGAACGGATTACTCCTCCTGCACAGGTACAGACCTATAGTCAAAGCTTATTTAAGCCCGTCAGCCTGTGGACCAATCCAATTGGCCATCAGACTCCTTCCATATCGAACCTTGTTCATGGTTCACCTTTTCTTCGGCAATCAATGCCTTGGAATCCTCGAGTGGAAACTCAGTCCCCACGTGGTTCACAAATTCCACGCAATCAGGGGCGACCGCGAGGTTTCCTCCCTAAAATCTCACCTACGGAAAATTATTCTCCAATTTTGGCTCCACGAAGTCAATCAGAACAATCCACATCCCAACAAACTCACTCAAGGTCAACCTTGTGTGAACGTGAAGATACTCCGTATTCTTCACGGCTTCCTCAGCCAAATAACCATCCCACTCCGGCTCCGCCTAGCCCTTCATCTGGTTCCTCACGAAGGCGCAACACATATTCTAATTCCTCTCAAGAAGGAATTAGTAAAATTCAGGAACCGATCATGGACATAACGCCTCCATCGGCCGTCTAAACCGAGGGAGATTCACCAGCACAAGTTAAAGAAGAAATTCCATGGTATGAAAGAGCCCCCGACGATTTTGAATTGTTACCTATAGTGAATTAGAGCAGGGATTGCATACCATTGAGCAACCATCTTCAACATCCTTGGACCAAACAGTGAACATTTCGACTATATTAGAGACAGTGGGTCCACCAACGGAACCACAATTACCACCCATATTGCCTTCTACAACTCCAGGAATAGACAATACTACGCCACTTAGGGATCTTAATTCAACATCACAATCCTTTACGGATTACAGGTATCCCCCTCGAAATGAATCACTTCATTCGGACTCAGCTGAGGACCCACCATTAATTCTGGAGTTACTTGAAGTTCCAACCGAAGTCGAATTAATGGGTTCCACTACTACAATAGGACCACTTACTACTTCAGGCCTCGACCCTGAAAATATTGCGTATCAGCCCATGGAAAATTCACAACGGACTAATCGACGTTGGACAGATGCAATTTTGGGACCATCCATGGGGCTCCCTCCTTGCTCTCGTCCTCCAGTTGCCACAGAGAGCAACAAAAAGGACTTCTTTGGATACGCCCTTCGACGTGAATTCGTTGTTGGATTTCCCGTCTCCGGAGGCTTCTCCACGTGTTGAAATTAAAAAGAAAAGGCACTGAATTTCCTGGCGAGGATCGAAACTTCATCTTCAGGCCATGGTCCCTTAGCCCACCTCTGAATTGCCGCTGGTAGTCAAATCGCTCAACAAAATTCGGACTCATCAACCACCGCGTTGAGAGCAGCGAGTTGCGCATCAAGCTGTAAATATGGAAGGACATATCAGATCGTCCCATTAAACCTCTCCCGAAAGAGCTACACCTGGTTCTGCTCAGGTCAATCTGAGCCCTGTAATTGAGGAGTCTCCTCCTGATCGAATTCCGACACCTCCAGGTGCCTCTGATCAACCAGTACAGCCACAGAATAATCCTTCATCAGCATCAGAAGGTTCAGAATGGACTATAGCTAGAGGAAGAAAGAAAAAGAAGAATAAAGGACCAAAATTCTTGACGAAAAAGGTCCGCCCGACATTAACTGAGGCTGGACCAACTGCTGGAACCTCTGCTTCATCAATTCCTAGGCCCACAACATCCACAGCCGCAAAAACGACTGTCACATCAGTTACGGAACCACCCCAGGTCAACATACATACATTGGAGTATACTGGAACACAGACAAGGTCACGAACAAATTCCGAGGCCAGCTCCAGTGCATCCGCAGCCTCAACAGCCCCGAGCACAGAAGGATCTGGTTCCGATACTGCCACCCGCCAAAGCGGAAGGGATAAGAAACAAACTGAGCGCTACAATTCCAAAGACTTCAGACGTTGACGGTCAGATAAAATTTTACATTTTTCTTATTTCTGGTTCATTTTTATGGTAAAATATGAACTCACACTAAGGAATCAATTTTTATAATTTTTGTGGATCCAGCAAAGGATCGCCGTTATTTTATATTATAAGTAATATTTATTAAGGAACTCCCATTTTCTTCTCCTTTAAACTCATAATTTTTACCCACTGAACAAACATGCAATTTATCAGTGGTGGACCACTCCGAAGGATGCCTTCGAGCGTCATTAATACATAATTCCTTTTTTTTAACTTGGCTCCCATCATCATATGGTGCAGCATTATTATAATTTCTATTTTTATTTTGCCTTCTCACTGGCTTGACAGTATTTCTACAAGGCTCCTATCACAAGCGCAGACAAAATATGGCTTAAAAAAAGTATTTTGTTTATTATTACGAGCTATTACATAACAGATTAGGCTAACAATAGGATGGTACATAATTTAATTACTTTTGGCAACGCCTTGTCTCGCCCACCGGCTCATTTCTAAATAAATCCTAGCTGCTTAGAGCTATTCATACTTGGATTTAAGTTCTCTTCTCAAATCAATGTAAATGCCCACGGCTCCTATGTAAATACATAAAAATTAATAATTTAGGTTCCCTATGGTAAAAAATAGAATTTTTTTTATAATTAACGACATTAGAATAGGATTTTTATTTCATATTCACAATAGGATCTGAAAATTTACAACATAATTTAGTCATTATTGTGTATAGTATTCTGCTTCTGAAAAGTTCCGTCTAATAAGCTGTGTAAAAGCGATCCTGAAAAATATTAAGGCATGTATGCGAATGACCTGCCTCAATTTTCAATTTTACTCTACTATTCACTTTTTCTGAAAAATTGTAATTTCTTCACAAAAAGCCTTCTGTTAGTGGGTTTCGGATGATAAAATTAGTATGTCAGGTTTAGCAAGAAGGCAAGTATAAGTAACAAAAGGAAAAGCTTTATTTTAGAAGAGAGCATACATTTCATACGTCTAGTGAGGATGGTGGTTGTAGCAAGAGTCCCCAATCCTAGAATCATTCATACTAATTGTTATTACACAGCATCAATCCAATGGAAGCTCTTTCAGGAGAAAATGTAATTTTGTTAAAAGTAGCTGGCTTATAATTATTATTTTCATGAACAGCAAACAATAGTATGAAATTAAAAGCATCCTTAGCAATATCTACACTGAACTAAAATGAACGTTTCGACACTTCGTAATTGATTCAACATCACTCCCCGCATTGAAATATACAATTTCAATCCACTAATTATCCTTGTCAACTGGGAGCAATGATAATTTGACAATTGGTCGTTAGATTTCGCCATCGGAAGTTCTCAGTGTCACAACTCTAACCAAGCCATCGGACCCAGCATGAAATTTCAAAACACGGCCCAGTTTCCACTTGAGTGGTGGGTATCTGTCATCCTTTATCAGAACCAAGTCCCCGATCTCTATATTTTGCTTCTTAAAACACCATTTCGGTCTCTGCTGCAATCTTGTCAAATACTCCCTGCTCCAACATTTCCAGAATTCTTGAAAGGTCCTTTGAACAAGTTGCCATCTGGTAATGTGACTGATCTTTACTGCAAAATGGTCAACATCAGGTAATGCGGTCAAAGCTTCGCCAAACAGAAAGTGACCTGGAGTTAGCGGCTGCAAGTCTGTAGGATCCGCTGTCATTGGCGAGATTGGTCTTGAATTAAGACAAGCCTCGATCTGCACCAGCATCGTGATCATTTCCTCTGAGGTGAAGACCATATTCCCGATGCATCTTCTCAGATGGAATTTGACGGACTTGATGCCCGCTTCCCACAATCCACCAAAATGTGGTGCTCCCAGTGGATTTAAATGGAACTGAACATCTTCGCTTGACATTTTATTCGCCAATTCATCACCGTGAGCTTTAGTTTTATTAACTTTAGCTCTTTCTGGGCCCCTACAAAAGTTTTACCGCTGTCGGAATAAATATTTTGGCATTTTCCCCTTCGCCCTGTAAACCTTCGGAAAGCTGCCATAAAATCCTTCGTGCTCATTCCACTGACCAACTCCAGATGAATTGCCCTGGTAGAATATCAAATAAATATAGCCACATTACATTTGTAGGTTATTTTACCCTTAAGTTGTCGAAGAGTCATTGGTCCTGCGTAATCCAACCCAGTATTAAGGAATGGCCTGCTAGGATTGACCCTTGACTCTGGTAAATTGCCCATAAACTGTTCCATCATTTCAGCTCGATGACGAGAACAAGTCACGCATCGCCTGATCCAATATCGCACGATATCTCTGCCTCCGACAATCCAATACTTCCTTTGAAGAGTTGCTAACAGCAGCTGTGCTCCTGCATGCATATTGATGATATGCTCATTAACAATAAGAAGTTCGGTCAACCGATGCTTCTTAGGAAGTAAAATCGGAAACTTTCTTTGCGGACTGATCTTAGCATGATTCAGCCTCCCCCAACTGTAATTAAACCATCTGCATCAATGAATGGGTTGAGGGATAGTATTTAAGAATTTACTGACAAAGGTTACTTCTTCTGCACAGCCTCGATTTCCGAGGCAAATTCAACCCCTTGTACTAACTTTAGCCTTAGCTTCATAGAACTCTGTAACTCATTAACAGCGATTGGACTGTGGATTCGGTCATTCTTAAATTTCGCATTATGAATAAATCGAGCACATAGAGCCGTAATTCGTAAAATCTTCGATAATGATGAATACCGATGCAAAATTTCAAATTCAAAGTTGATCTCTGAGACAAACACGGCAACATTGCGCTTCTTCTCAGAATTAGCCCCAGACATATCCACTTCATCCAGTCCCTCCATGTCCCCCTCAGGAAATGTTTTAAGCCAACTCGGCCCCTCCCACCATAATGAATGGATCAGTAACTCCTCAGGTGAAATTCCTCGACTCGCACAATCTGCCGGGTTTTCATTTCCTGAGACATGATGCCAAATTGTAATGGGAAGTATCCGCTCTACCTCAGAAACCCGATTCGCCACATAAACGTTCCAATCTGAAGGATGGCCCTTCAGCCATTCTAAAACAATTGTAGAATCCGTCCACGCATGAATTGAACTTGGTTTAATCTTCATAGCTTCAGTAATTGCCTCTACTAATCTTGCCAGCATCAGAGCACCGCAAAGCTCCAGCCTAGGAAGTGTCACTTGCTTAATTGGAGCTGCTTTGGTTTTTGCTGCTAACATACGAACAGATTTAGTGCCATCATTTAATGTAGTACTTAAGTATACGACAGCAGCAAATGCCCTCTGCGACGCATCACTGAACCCATACAATTCATATTTTCCATTAGTTTGATCATAAATACATCTTGGTATTGTAATCATTTCCAGCTGTTTTAAAGTATTTATATACTGTTTCCACCCAGTTTCAATTGCATTTGGCAAATATTCATCCCATCCTAAATCAAATCTCCACATATCCTGCAATAGCAACTTGGATCGGACTGTAACCGGAGATATCCAACCTAATGGATCGAATATCTTCGAAATCACGGAAGAGACGGAACGTTTGGTCCAACTAACCTGTTCAGGCAGTGTAACCTTAAATTTGAAATCATCAGTACTAGGAGACCAAGCAATGCCCAAAGTTTTCACCGATTCTGATTCGTCAATTTTAAATGGAACTTGAGTTTCCCGAAATTCTGCTGGAATATTTTCAAGTAACTGCACGCTATTCGATGCCCACTTGCGTAACTCGAATCCTGCTCTCATCAGCTATTTGAATAATTGTTCATACAATCGCACAGCACTCTCTGCATCGGATGCTCCTGTCATAAGATCGTCCATATAAAAATCTTTGGCAGCAATTGCGCATGCTTCTGGCATCTCCCCCGCCTCATCGACCGTTAATTGCTGCAAGCATCTTTTTGCTTGATATGGAGCAACCGATTCCCCATACGTAACTGTTAGCAGTCTATAATGTCGAATCTCGTCGTCAGGTCTCTCGCCAAACAACTCTTTGATAGTTACAGTCAATTCGATTCACCCAAATCTGTCTATACATCTTACAAATGTCAGACTTTACCGCAATATAATGCATACAAAATCTTATGAGAATTTGAAATAAATCATCTTGGAGCTTAGGCCCCGTCATTAATCGTTCATTCAATGAAACTTTTGTTGACGATTTAGCAGAACCGTCAAACACTACCCTTAGTTTGGTAGAAGTGCTTGCATCTTTTATTATGGGATGGTGGGGAAAATAATAATTTTCTCCCTCCTTCGTCTCAATTTCATTTTCCGGTATGCATTCCATATGACCCAACAGTTCATACTCTCTCATAAATTGAACATACTGTTCCTTCCGATGCGGTAACTTGTTAAGCTGTCTCTCCATCATTTTAAGCCGCTTCTCTGCCGTCACCACACTCGATCCTAACGCAGGAACATTATCTCGAAATGGAAGCCTCACAATGTAACGACCCGCATCATCCCGAGTGTGTGTTTTGACAAAATGTTCTTCACACTGCTCCTCTTCTTCTGTATAGAACTTCCGCTTCGGAAATTCTTCCACCTCCCAAAACTTTTTGAGATTATCATTTAGCTCATTGTTAGTAACTATGTGATGAACTGATAATGAATGTGACATAGCCTGTGAAGAAAATTTTCCTCCAATTACATAGCCCCATACAGTCAATTGACCAGGACTTCCTACCAGCGACCCTTCTCGTAGGATTGAGAAATAAACGTCCGCTCCCAAAAGCATGTCTACTTTACCAGGAACCATGAACTTCGGATCAGCTAGCTGCAGCCCTCTGAACTGCATTGTCTCAATCATCCTGAGTGGTTTCTTAGGAAGTAAACCAGTAATTGTGTGCATGACATAAGTGTCCACATTGAGAGTAAAGTTAGTCTCCAAGTCAGATCTGAGGACTACCGCCACCACCCCCTTCGAAGTACCTACAGCACTAGCAGCTAAACCCGAAATCGCAACTTCTGTTTTCCTCTTCTTCAACCCAAGCAACTGAACAGCATTCTCTGTGATGAAGCTCACATCTGCACCAGGATCCAGAAATGCTCGCAATTTCTGTTGAGATCCCCTCGAATCAAGTACCGACACCATAGCCGTAGCCAGTAATGCTCGATCCGATACCCCATCATTATTTGCCATATGAGCAGCCACATCCGCCTGTTTCTTCAATGCATCATTTTGAAATTCGATATGAAGTAGCGTATTGTGACTTTTCTTACATGTTTTACATTTTGCTTTCATTGCACATTGCGCCGCAGCATGTCCAGACTTCATGCAGTTAAAGCGTTCTCCTTGATCTTTTCTCTACGCTTTTCTACGGACAATTTCTGGAACTCGGGACAGGTCCAAATCATATGACCTTCCAAATTACAGCAACAACATTTTTGTTCCGCGTTTGTCTGGTGAACAAAAACTTGCTTTTTGATTCCTGCGCTTTTAGAAATTGATTTTCCCTCTTGAACAGTTTCCGAGCTGCAGCTTAAATAGCTAACTCGATCATCCAGGAATTCTAATAGGTCAGATAATTTTGGCAAAACATTTCTGCCTAATTTAGCTTCCCATAGTTCTCGTGTTTCAGGATCAAGCTTCTCCATTATCCCAAACGTTACAAAATCATTGCTGTCATCCGTACTAACTACTCTGCCTTGAGCTTTTAACCCCAAAATGCATGAAGTAGTTACGTCCACAAGAGACCGCAG
>JAQFXU010006492.1:0-10178 GCA_034693705.1 Spatulosminthurus flaviceps | reverse complement strand
TCCCATAAAATACTGAAGTTTCCATAAAATACTGAAGGTTCCCATAAAATACTGAAGGTTCCCATAAAATACTGAAGATTCCCATAAAATACTGAAGGTTTCAAAAAATACTGAAGGTTCCCATAAAATACTGAAGATTCCCATAAAATACTGAAGGTTTCAAAAAATACTGAAGGTTCCCATAAAATACTGAAAATCTGATTTAATTTACTGCAAATCTCAAATAAAATACTGAACCTTTAAATGGTAGCCATATAGTAAGTTGATAAGATTGTTTTCCATTAAATTAAGTGAAATGGGTATGGCACACCATCTATTAGAAGAGCAAGAAACTATAACTATTTTCTTGTTGGAGACTTATGGCGTAAACTTCAATCTTGAGCATACAAGTATAATGCAACTGCAAGGCTGAGTGCAAAGTCATTCTCATTTTGGCATGTATGCCTTTTATTTTAGACGGCTTAGTAAACCTTAAACCTTATATTCATCATTCATCACATCACCGTGATATCATCACGTCACATTCACCTTCTTTCTCGGTCGTTCGTCGTTTCTCATGTATTACAGTACTTTCCCTTTTACAGCACTACACGGTTCTCGTTCTAAGTAGAAAGAGGACAAAATAATTTCATCGTTACGTGAATTATTAGTTTCAAGACTAGTAATAAGCATCAAAGTAATTGCAGGTACAATTTTAAACTTGGGGAATATTGCCGTGAGGGAATTTTGGACTTGACGGAGACGGACCCATTGCCCATTGCGCTTCTTTGAGTTGCAATTTGCAACAATCCTCATCCAGTATATTTAGATATAGAGACTGTAAATTCTAATTTTGTGCTGCTGAAATGGTGAGTCTCGAGTCTCCACTTTTCTGATTTAAAACCAAATCGTTGTTATTGACTGTGGTACTAATCGAGTTAATTGGCAGTTAACTTGTAACGTAACCTATGACCACCGAGACAACCTGGAATTGTGCTGCTGAAAAGTGACATTTTCAGAGCTCTTCGAGAATGATTAGAGTTGCTTGTTATAATTCTCCGACATTTTCGTCTTGCTTTGCAGGGAAATCAGCAGTCTAACGCTCCGGGTGGATCTGGGGGAGATAGAAAGGGGGAGGAAAAAAAGAAGAAATACGAACCCCCGGTTCCAACTCGTGTTGGCAAACGAAGGAAGAAGACTAAAGGGCCGGATGCTGCCCAGAAGTTACCTCAAGGTATGGTTTTCATTTTTCTACTGGGTTTTCAAGTAAGGTAATGAATCCATCCTCTTGTCCAGCAAAAGTCACACTTTTTCTTAATGGATAATGTAATGGAAAAGCCTTAGCGGGAGGGGGGGGGGCGGAACTTTTTTTCCAGACTTTCTGGGGGTCTCAATGGATTGCTAATGGAAAGCAAAGTAGTAGTAATGGTAAAGAACGGAAGAGCACATTTGGCTATCGTCGCGCTTTTCATGAATGTCACAGGAAAGCACAACACATTTGTTCGTTACTCGGTGCTCTTCTCTGTGCTATTTAAAAGTCCATGTTAATACATAACTTGGTATTCCTTGTACCTACAGTATTAATACAACTTACGACTAGTTGGATTTTATGATAACGTGTGTCGTGCGTTATTTGTAGTAAATATTAATACGTATTGCTGATTCTAGTTTATAGTAGGCCATGGCTCCGAAGTTACATAAGTAAATGTTCCTTTAAACATGAGTTTTTCTGCACTTAAAATCAGTCATTTTTCCTTTTACAAATCATTACTGAAGTTTTTAATAATAAGCAAGCATGATCTTTGTAATTTAAATTGATGCCATTAGTAAGTAGCTGTTATTACTTTCAGCACAATGCTTAACGATTTTTTTCAATCTATCGAGGGGGTGTTTGAAATCAAGCTCTTAGGATATTTTGTTTAATATTATTTTTGTATTAAATATTGATGCTAATATTATTGAGCACAAGAATAAGAGTAATCTGCTCAAACAAAGCAGCTAAAGTGGATACATAAGTCTTACATATATTGATATATTTCATCTATAAAAGAGCGAGCTAATTATTGCCACAAAATTTTGTTAATCACTGTTATTGTATTTAAAACAACACCAGTAGCAACAAATTGTCAACTTCACCCAACAGCACAACACAGAAGTGCAACCGATTTGAAGTAAAATAATGCTCACAGCACTAATTTACCACTTACACAACTGAAGTAGCCGTAGTAGCAAAGAGGAGAGCTAAAAAAATTCCATTTACTACTTATTTGGGTGGCCAGAATTTGCCCCATAAGTAATTAGTAGAATGGACCTCTCCATTACATTACCCATTAAGAAAAAGTGTGACTTTTGCTGGATAAGAGGATGGATTTATCACGTTGTTTTCAAGTGATCATTATAATAATGATTCTTATTTGATATTCGGTTGGCGCCTCATATCAAGGTGGCGAAGGTGGGTCTAGGACAACTCATCCAGAAACTTTCTCAACCAGTGATTCCAACCAGAACTTTTTCATCCAAAATAGTTTTAGCCAAAAAATAATTCATCCAAAACCAGGTTAACCAAATACTTTTTTATCCAAAATTTGTTTAGGCAAAAAATAATTCTTCCAAAACCAGGTTAACCAGAAACTTTTTTAACCAAAAACCATTTTAGCCAAATAAATTTCAACCAATATAAGTTCAACCAGTAACTTTTTTAACCAAAAACCATTTTAGCCAAATAAATTTCAACCAGTTTAAACACAATTATTTTTATTCTAAAGCAAAGTTAACCAACAAAAAAATACTTAACCAATATTTTCTCATTTTTTAATATCGCCTAAAATTATTTCATTATTCAAGTGATCTCATCCTAAAAATAACCAAAAATTATTTCAACCAATAAGTTTGCAAATAATGTAAACAACCATCGTTAAAAAAAAGCTAAAGTTCCTAATACATAGTTGCGAAGTTACGATAGTTATACTATAGTTATACATAGAAAAAGTTTTCGGTTAACCTGGTTTTGGATGAATTACTTTTTGGTTAAAATAGTTCTGGATGAAAAAGTTTTTGGTTAATCTGGTTTTGGATGAATTGTTTTTTGGCTAAAATAATTTTGTATGAAAAAGTTTTTGGTTAACTTGGTTTTGGATGAATTATTTTTTGGCTAAAATAATTTTGGATGAAAATTTTTTTGGTTAACTTGGTTTTGGTTGACTTATATTTGATTGGAATCATTGGATGAAAAAGTTTTTGGATGAGCTGTCCGGCTCCCATAAACCCACATTTTTTTGCGTATTTTATTTGATATTCATAATTAAATTAGAAAAACAACTCATACGAGCACTGTAAGTTACATTTGAAATATGTTCGTGTTAATATAGCTTACTTGTGGGTTTTCAGTTACTCCTCATGCTCGTTGTCGTTTGAAGCTTTTGAAGTTGGAACGCATCAAGGACTATTTGCTCATGGAAGAGGAGTTCATTAGAAATCAAGAACGTTTGAAGCCTCAGGATGAGAAAAATGAAGAGGAGCGTTCAAAGGTGGTTAAATGCCTCTTTTACTTAGTTACCTTGTTAAAAAATGCATTAAAAGATTATAAAGTAAGTGTTACATCGTGGAAGTTTGGGGGAAGAGATCAGTGCCACTGATTCAGTGACATTTTTTTACAATTATTATTAGAGCAGACTCCACAGCAGAAGCTTCCCCGATGTCCATTCCAGCAATTGTTTTCGTAAAGTGATTTTAAAATTGAATCGTACGCTATTGAATAAACGCTACTAATTATTTCACTAGGTTGATGACCTGCGGGGAACCCCGATGTCTGTGGGCAGCCTTGAAGAAATTATCGACGACAACCATGCAATCGTGTCAACATCAGTTGGTTCAGAACATTATGTCTCCATTCTGTCGTTTGTAGATAAGGAGCAGCTAGAGCCTGGATGTGCCGTTCTTCTTAACCATAAAGTTCACGCAGTAGTAGGAGTTTTGTCGGATGACACGGACCCCATGGTGACCGTCATGAAACTTGAAAAAGCCCCACAAGAAACTTACGCCGACATTGGTGGTAATTGGTTGATAAGAAAATATTTTGTCAATGGAAACAGATATGTTTTAATTTTAATATTATAGTACCCTTGATACGTGGTATGTATTTGTGCAGGTTATCGAACTTTTAGAATTCAGAATCAACGCTTACACAATGACAGTGGTGCCATATATTTAAAAATATTTAGAATCGTTGACATTCAATTTTGATTTCTTGCCGCAGGCCTAGATACTCAAATTCAGGAAATAAAGGAATCTGTGGAGTTACCATTGACACACCCTGAGTACTATGAAGAAATGGGAATCCGCCCTCCTAAAGGAGTAATTCTGTATGGACCTCCAGGAACTGGAAAGACATTACTGGCTAAAGCCGTGGCTAATCAAACTTCTGCAACGTTCCTTCGAGTTGTAGGTTCTGAGCTCATTCAGAAGTATTTGGTAAGTTACCTGGTCGTTTCTTAGGTGATTCAAGATGGCACTTCTTTGAAGGTCCACAAGAACATTTTAAAAACGTTCACCAATGTCTATATCAGCTAGTCTGCTGTATTTGCGGCAATAATTCTTGATTGTGTCGGTTATGACTGCAAGTGGAATTATTGTCTACAGTAGTAATACTACGGTATTACTACTGTCTACTTAAATGTTTTGATCTTTTTAAGTTATTATCAATATGCTGTAATTACGTGTTCCTTGTATTTGTTTAGGGCGATGGTCCCAAGCTGGTGCGAGAGTTGTTTAGAGTTGCTGAAGAGCATGCACCATCGATCGTCTTTATTGATGAAATCGATGCCGTCGGAACGAAGAGGTATTCATTATTTTACTCATTTTGAGAACGTAAAGTATTATTGTAACCCATAGTAATAGTAACCTGGTATTCCCTTGGTTGTTACTGATTGAAATTATTGCGTAATAATTGATACTTTGTAAAATAATTTTAGTACTTTATGTATATATTATAATCTTTCCTAACAATCATAATGGCCAGTGGACAGTTATTTTACAGGTTATTAATATCTTATTTGCAATTAGATATGATTCTAATTCTGGTGGAGAGAGAGAAATCCAGCGTACTATGTTGGAACTGCTGAATCAGCTGGACGGTTTCGATTCTCGTGGAGATGTTAAGGTAAAGGAATCTATGATTTAAATGTTGAATGTAATAAAAATTTCCACACGAGAAAAGTAAGCTAGAATATGCGTAATTCTTGGCAGGTTATTATGGCTACGAATCGGATTGAGACCTTGGATCCAGCTTTGATACGCCCCGGTCGAATTGACCGTAAGATCGAATTTCCTCTACCCGATGAAAAAACGAAGAAAAGAATATTCACAATTCATACTGCTCGAATGACTCTCGCACCCGATGTTCAGTTGGATGAGTTGGTTATGTCCAAAGATGATCTTTCTGGAGCTGATATCAAAGTACGAGGAGTTAGCTGTTATTTACGTAGTGTATTTTTAAGCAATGAGATATCATTAGACACTAAACACCGAAAATTATGTTCGTTATTAGGCCATTTGTACGGAGGCAGGTTTGATGGCTTTACGTGAGCGAAGAATGAAAGTGACCAACGAAGACTTTAGGAAATCTAAAGAACACGTGCTTTACCGTAAGAAAGAAGGCACACCAGAGGGTCTTTACCTGTAATATATCATTATCTGGAAATGGCCAATATTTACTTCGTTGGCAAATGAAACCTTGTATAGTGATTACTGCATGGTCATCAAAAATTAAATATGTCATTACAGTTTACGTATTTTGTATCCATTATGCTCTTTGTCACTAAATTAAATGGTTTTCTGTGTGGGAACTGTGTGGGAACTGTGTGATTACAGCGATGATTGCATTTTATAATTGGATTCGCCTGCACTAATATTTCCATAACAAAAAATATTAAATCCAAGAAACGATTGTACCATAAACGCAAAAAGCGCCATCTACAATATGAATACGAAAAGTGATTCCAAGACCCTATACTCGAGGTACAGCGATTGCTAATTGCTATTGCTGTCTTTTGCATTATGTATATTACGTAATCCTCAAACAGATTTGGATGGCTCCCCGATGCTTAACCACGGCAAGGTTCATAAGGGTGACCATTCGTAGGTATAAATGATTTAAGAGCTCCGATATACAAATTATGAAATATGAATGGCAAGAGGTTGCGCTGTTGTGATTTGTAGGTTATTGCGGTTAAAAATGTTAAAATTATTAATCTTGTTTGACGTGGCTACAAGTACAGTTCATGGTTATGAACCATCTCAAATCAATTAATATTTGGGGTACGATTTAAGAGCGACAATGAACTAATTGGGAGTAGTACGGTTACACCTTACGCCGTTGGAATTTATTATGGATACTATTATTAAACTTATTTCACTTGATTACAAGACTTACACAGCCGACGAAAATAATACCGGAGGAAATAATTTGTATTAAACTGATGTACTCCAAACGGGTCAATAAGCAAAATTCTCCGAACCATAGCTTGCAAAGAAGAAACACCGGAAATGAAATTCACACGAGGAAAATATATCTGGTTGAAGTAATAATTACAAACAGCAAGATACAATGTGATTGATAAATCATTTTTTGGTCTTCGTCGAGGTTACATCGACGTTGAACTTTATTGCCGTATGGTCAGCATCGACTCTCAGAGGCCGAAAAACATCTCTGGTGTTGCGACTCAAGTATCCCTCGACAACTGGCGAGTTTTTGTAAAATACAGAATGGATGGTTATTGTGTCATCTGCAGTTAGCGTCAACTTGAAATCTGTGCCATTTCTGTTCTTTGTACTCTCGTCAACGGTTCTTAGATTTTGGTAATTAGGTTCTATCCAAAGGTAATCACCAAACCAGGAGTTTTTAACCTTGAAAAAACCGTTGGTTGATCTTTCGAACGTCCACATTGCTCCTTTAGTGTGGTTCAAGTCATATGTGCTCGATGCCACTACTGGCCAGTACTCTCGCTGCCAGGTCATTTCATCGTCCCGAACGTGAACCTCCAACTTCTTCTGCAGAGTCTTGCAAAGGTAAGTAAGGGAAATGATTTTTCCTGATGTAATTTCTCGGACAGGCCGGGGAAGTTTTGAATAAAGGCTTGAATTAACTCCCACCTCAGACTTAATAGAATCAGCAAGCGCAAAAATATGGTCATCATTTAATTTCATAGACTCTTGAAGAACGTCGTACAAGGATGGTAAGAACTTCTTCGATGCGTTTATAAGCTCCTGTACAAACCTAACAACCGTTCCTTTGGACTTATCGTAAGCAAGGAACAGTATGTCTTTAAGAATTGTGGACTTTGCCGTAGGACCGAACGTGTGCTTCTCAATGATTTCCCACTCCTTCAGAGCGTCATCTACATTTTGGTTACCTAATGCTTCCACGCAGGCGTCAAAATTCTTAACCACCTTTCTGTTTCCATTTTCACTTTGCTAAAACAGACAAGATTTAAAATTGTTTTCAGAACTTTACGCAGTATAAGTTGAGGATTTGTCCTGATGACGGTCTCAATATGTGTCGTAAATATTACGCACGTGTAAAAAGTACAGAGTACAGAGCATACCAAAGGTGGAGCTCCAGTTGGAGGTGGACAGGTCGTCGGCTGCGGTATGCTTTCCTTCACGTCACTCACTCTGCTTTCAAGATCATTTTTCAGTTGAGAAACCTGTACATTTTAATTGTTTGATAAGTCCACTGTATAAATGACCAGGAAACCGCAGAGTGAAGGCTCTTTTCAGTTTTTATCACAGTTTTGCATTTTATGAAGTAAGATCTTACAAGAGATTCAACTTTTTTTCCCAGCTCCTCAATTTTTTCTGATAGAGTTGTCGACACAGAGGTAACATCACATGTAGGAGCGGGCACCTAAAATGCAGAATAATGATTCATCATCAAGTATTTATAATGATTCATTATAATTACTTTCTGTACTTTTCGCTATATAAGTATACTGTTAGAAAAATTTAGTCAGTGAATGGAGTAAATGTTGCATTTATACAATCATAGTTACGTCAGGGGCGCTTTCTGTAGTTGGTGATTCTGTTTCATCCGCTGCGTCTGAATTAGTCTCGGCTTCTGCTAATGTCGTGTCTTCAACAGCATTATATTCGGACTCTGCTGGAATTTCAGCCTCAGAATGCTCCAAATGACTATGGAGATGCGAAGTCAAAATTTGAACCTTCACCATTTTCAAAATTGAAGACATTATGACGAAAAAAATTTGCTACCTTGCTTCAACATGTTCATTTCCTTTTGTGACTTCCACTGTAACAAAAGTACTAGAAAGAAGACAAAGAAAAATTGCCCACGTCAAGCGACTGAACGAGTAATTCTTCATGTTTCACCGAAACAAGAAATAAATCGTTGCTGTTAGGATTTAGATGAGCGAGGAAGCAAGTCTAACGTCCAACTGAAGATCGACCAAATTCGAAAACCAACAGAGGTGTTAGAACAAACTTTGATCTCATTTGACACTCTCGGCAGAGAATGTCACTTGTGCAGCAGTTTCAGTTGGCATTCAGTATCTAACATAAAACAACTCTTATGTCGATTACCCAAGAGAAAAAATCGGCGCTAAATGGAATGCATAGGGGATCGAATCGTCGCTGATGAGCTCAATTAGTTAGTGCATGCTATTTAGATTAATACAATGGCAGCTGGAACTAGTGCAATGCATAATTGTGAACGTGGACATGGTTCATCTTCATCTCTTCTGACAATGTACACCTTTCAAGTGTTACCCTCGGATTTTTATGAAATATATATCATTCGAAAGGCCTCGGCGAGAGCTTTTCAGAGGTACCTACCGTATATCTGTGTGAGCCTTCGTTTTTGAGAAAAAAATTGGCAAAGATGTAGTTTAAATACATGCAAAATGCGATATTTTACCTCCAAGTAAGCCCCTAAATTTTGATCTTCTATGAATTTTGAAGCACTGAACCGATTGCAATAAAGGTTGGCAATTCTGAAAGCAAATTTTTTTCGCTTTTAAAAATGGTGCATAAAATTGGGTATCTTTTTCGGGCTCATCGATATTTCAATACTAGAGGCATAGTGTGTGTAAAATATCCCCGCATGTTGTACATGTGGGTAGAAAATGTATTTAAACGACATCTTTGCCAATTTGTTTCTCAAAAACGAAGGCCCACACAGATATACGGTAGGTACCTCCGAAAAGCTCTCGCCGAGACCTTTCGAATGATGTATATTTTATACAAATCCGAGGGTAACACTTGAAAGGTGTACATTGTGAGCAATGTAAATGTTAATATATTTGGTATGTCCTCCAGATTATTACAATTAAAGTGGAACTGGAGTAGTAATAAACATCCATCTCTCCTGCTCCTGCATTTCCTTTTTATAGAGATCGTTCTAGTTTAATCTGTCAAATGTCAACCCTCCACTTGATTGGTGGCGAGACGAAACCAAGTTTCACGAATCTTCTCATGGGCACGCTGGAGCTGGACTGCAACACAAACTGTGACCGTACAATGCTCTGAGTTTATTCTTTAGGGAGAACCCGTTAGCGATTTTTTTTGCCATAGTCGGGGTCGGGATTATAATTAAAAAGAGAGTATAAAAATTAATCTCACAATCAAATGGGAGCTAATCCGAAAATCGGTGGGTTATATGTGCTGGTCTTGAAATACAGCGTGACAGAATTTAATGAACACAGATGATTTACTCATACTCATGGGGGTTTAGTGACTGTTTTTAAACAGCATAATTTTTTATGAGTATGTAATGATTATTGCAATTGATGATGTGATGTGAACTGTGTCTTCAATTAGGTCATTGTCTTGGTATTCCTCAGTGTTCACTAATAATTAAAGCCCAGCCGTGTAAGTAGTGTGCTGGAAATAGTGGAAATTACATATTGTCGAAATATGTTTAGGCAATGGGTAAATATATTGTAATAAAATATAAGTATAGTGCATAAGGTGAAGAAATCCTACTCATCACAATTACACGCTTTTGTGACAACCAATTGACGCGGTTTTAAATTAACTTTAAACTTGGAAGAATTCATACATGGCGAACCTGGCTATGCGCACTATCCGGACACCCCCCCGTGCAAAAAAGTGACACAGACACCCCTGGTCGGCCGAAGGCCGACCAGGGGTGTCTGTGGAAGGCTCTGAAACACCCCAGGTCGACCGAG
>JAQFXU010006491.1:0-10178 GCA_034693705.1 Spatulosminthurus flaviceps | reverse complement strand
AAAAAGTTTAAGGAATATGAAAAAAGGAACGGCTTGAATCTTTGATAAGATCAGAGGTTTGTAGAAAGTAAAAAAAAAAAAGAAAAGCATGGATTTTTTATATATATCTGCCCTTGCATGCATTCTTGAAGTTCCCAATTGAAAAAAAAAGTCCCGAAAAAAGTGGGAAAAAGAATCACCTCACTTTCGCTTACGTTGAGCCGATACGTTGGGTATAAAGTCGTAGACAAAGTCAACATTCACGCTCTCTTGCCTACCTTGCAATTACGTAATGATCCGTTGTCACTCCACTCGTCCTCCCCAAGTGTCTCCAGAGACTCCACTCATGCATTCACTAACTGTGGCCAATGTTGTAGAACCAATTCAAAAAAAAACTCTATAGTCCTATATATAAAACCCCTTAGCCACAAAAACATTGTCCTTCATCCTATAAAACTTTCACTTCTGTCCCATTTCCTTCATCTATCTCCCCCGGCCCAGTCATTGTATAACTTTTACTTTCTCTCTAGGAAAAGTACGTATAATGTTTCGTAGAGAGAGAGAGAGAGAAAGAAAGACACACATTGAAAAAAAAATCGTGTACAAGGAAAAATGTGAAAAGTTGTATTATAAAAAAAAACTTAGTGAGGATATACTAGCCATAAAAGCTCATGCTTACGTGTCAAAGTGGGCGAGAAGTGCATCAAGTTTCAAAAGTGGTAAAATCTATTGATCTCATGGGAAAGGAGGCCTTGGTAGAGAGAGAGTTAGAGAGAGAGTCTATAGGGCTATTCATGTATGTATAAATATATAAAGTGACCTTGAATTAACTCCTTGAATATTCCCCTCCTACCCATTAAAAATTTCTCTACTCAACCACACATATAGAGCAAAGGCCCTATTATTTTAATCACTAAACTTATACAGTATCTCTTCCCAAGTTCAAAAACAATGGCGTTGGTTAAAAATTAAAGAAAGCTTATTTCTCCCCTTTCTCTTATATATACAAAATTCAAGCTCCTACGTTTTCCTACAATACTTTCACTCGTAGAAAAAAAGCATGAAATCCTCATCTCGCACACTTTTCTCTCTAACATCTGTGATATTGTAACATCTATCACAGCTGAGAGAAGAAACTACGAAGAAAACATGAGGACAAGTTTCGCCTTTTTTTCTATTTTCTTGTTTTTTCTCGAGCAAAAGAAAAATAAGCAATTAACGTAAGAAAAAAACTGGGTAATTTTCTTAGCAACTTTTTCTATCTTCTACCTTGTTATTTTCTTTAAGAGTTTCCCTTTGTTTACAAAATAATTTGCTAGGAGAATTTGTCCAATTATTTTTATCGTCCTATGCTTCTCTTCCTTCAATTTATATGTATAAAATTTCCCCCCTTAGTCAACCTTTCTAATTGAGTTTTTACACGCGTTTTACTATGATCCTAGATACTTGGGGTTAGAGAAAAGTATTGAAAATAGTAAACGGCGTTAAAATGCAAATATTTCTTTCAAAACTCCTCAAGTTAGAAAAAGTGTATTATTAAATGAAAAAATGAGGGCATAACTACGGGATTTGGAGAAATCCAGAGTACTTTCTCCTCTTGGAACTGTCATATCTGTGGAAATGTGGATGAGAGCAATACGTGAGATAGGAGATGACAAGGAAATATTTTTTCCCTTTTCCTCTCTTCACATTTATATATTAATCCTCTACCACAGAGATCTATGTTGACATGGATGAAGAGAGCTTACATATACTTGTCAAGCGTTAAACTTGTTAGGCTCATCAGACGTTGTCATAGCAGTATTGGAGGAGAGAAAGAGTTTTCCCCTAAACTTTCTCCCATTCTTCCTTGTTCATATTTGATCGGGTCCTTTGCTCCCACAAAATTTTTTTCTTCCTTTCAAAACCGCTCTTTTATTCTTTCTGCTCATGATGTAGCTCTCAATAATTTTTCTCTAATTGTACGTGTTTGTATGTATGGGTGAGAGAGAGAGAGAGAGAGTTTCTAAGTACACAGAAACCAGCATCTCTGAAGAAGAGGACGAGACGAAGAACGATCAGGAAAGTTTTCTCATTACATTAAAAACTTTTTTTTCAACATTGATTCCCATCTTTGTATAGGATCAAAAGTTTTGGATCAATTTCTGATTTGTATCCAAACTATGTATAGTAAAAATAATAATGTTACTTTATATATATTTCATTTTTCAAAGCAACCAACTAACTGGGGGATGTAGCAGGTGCAGGCCAATCGTATGATTTATTGGGTCTCTATAACAACTCAGAAAGAGATCTGAATGTGTGTGGAAGCATAGAAACTAGCAAGTTGAAGGGGTAGGCGGGGAATTGTTGTGAAGAATTTCTTTATCGACAGTCGAGGAAGAAGAAGAGGACATTTTTTTACAAAGGAATTTCTTTCCAAGTTTATATATGACAATAATTGCGTGTTTATATACAAACCATACTTATGTACGGAAACATTTCTATGAGTAACATTTCAATGTATGGTAATAATATCTCGTGGATAATTAACCATATATGGTACTACAACAAGCATGAAAATAATAATTGGGGTCCTTAAAAATGCATTCTTACTGTTGTCAAAAAGACACTATTTTCCTATGTAATTGCTTGGAAGTTGAACGCTGAAAAATGTAACATTAACATTGTCATTAAGTGGGGGAAAATGTGAAAAATCATTGGAGTGAAAGTCCTGGGAATTTCAATTCCTTTTTTCAATTTGTATGCTTTAATTATACATAACCTTCACATTAGCATAGAATTGCATGTGTAATGCTGTAGTAGCCAATGCTATGGGTAACAAAATGTGCTGTTCCATTGTCATATTAAACAATGCATTTATCTCTATACCATTTCTTAACAATGGAACGCTCTCATGTGTAATCTATAATATGAGGCTAATGATTATAAATATAATTGAGATCTAAAATGGATTTGAATATTAAAGCTCTAATGATTTATGAATATTTAATAAATTAGAGCACTTTCAAAGAAAGAAAGAGAGAGAGAGAGAGCCAAAGCCATCAAATTATAAATTATTCCTAAACCCATGCACTTAGTTTAATGAAGCTTTTCTATTCAAAATTCCCCATATGAGCCTCATCGCTATGAGGAGAGAGAGAGAGAGAAAGAGAGGCTGAGAGAAAGCCAAATGTCAAGAGTACAATCGGGAATTTATTAATTTTACCAGAATTTCCTCTCTCTCTTTCTTTCTCTCCCCAATACTCAGTAAATCCTATCTCCACCAGTTTATTTTACTCATCATATCCCTATCATTCTATCCACACATGCCAAGCTTTTTTTCCAAACTTTCCTCCTCCATTAAAACACACACACACACACACATAAACGGAAACGTGTCACTTTCAAACCATAACTTGTTGGGTCAAAACTTATGTAAATTCCCCAAACTTTTACTTAACTCAATTAAATTAGCGTCTGTTTCTTTCTATATAGACATTTTCCACAATTCTCCCCTCTAACTGAAAATCAATGGGGAAGTTGTATACAAAAGGAGAGAGAAAGGGGAAAAGTTAAACGAATCTCATGTTAACTTTTGACCGGCTCATATTTCACGGAGATAGTAGTAGTAGTAGAGCTTCAGTTTAAATGTAGGTGAGATGTAGGAAGGGACTATCTATAGAAAGGAGAGAAAGTTACTATGAAAGAGAAAGTCAAGAGAAAGGTGAGAAAAGTTAATAATATCCAGTGAGAGGAAGAAAGAGAGAGAAAAAGAGAGACAGGATAGTGAAAACTATAGTGAGCACAGCAGGGGATGGAAATCTATTGACAGAGTCAAAAGTCTATGTAAACAAGGATGAATGCCAGTCTAGTTCTACCTCAAAACGTGTATATTCCAAGGCTCCTGTAATTAGATAGTCTCAAGGTTTTTTCTTGCTTTTTGTTCTTACTTTTTGTATATTTTTCTCTCTCGCTTTCCCTCATCCTTCTTATATTCCAGTGAAACAAAATTAAAGTTTACAAAAACTTTCTCCTTCACTTTCTCTTTTCGTGTGAAATTTAAACCTTAGAGAATTGTATATTTATATGAAAAGTTTTTTTTATAGAAAATACAAACTAAAAATTTCTCAATAACTTTTTCTCCCTTTGATTTTTTATAACTTGTTAAGTTAATATTGAAGAATTAACAAGAAGAAGAAACTTGGGATGAATTATTCAAGTCAAAGTTTAAGTTTATGGGGGAGAGAAAATCTTACGTAATTTTGACACCAATCAATAAAATGTTTTGTCTTGTTTAAACCTAGACGTACATAATAAGACATTTCATTTGGTAGGGCAAAACAAGGGTGTTCAAAGGGTTAATTTGATAAAGCCAGAGAAAAATGTTATTTTAGTATAGGAAAAAATAGAGTCATAAAAAATAGTTAAGTGGGAGATAATATTAATTCTGGAAGATTTTTAAATGTGAGTTATAAAAAGTTGGGCTATAATAAAAAAAAAAGTGGGGAAAAAATATTGTGGGAAGAGTTAATTCATGGAAATTGGAATGTGTGGACAAGTGAATGTGGTTAAGTTGTGGAAGGAGCTATATGTATATGAAAGGCTGGGGGAGAAGGAATTAATGTGTGCGTCGACGTCACATATATTTTGGTAAGGAAGCTGTGATGTGGAAGGAAAATGCTCCTACTTCCCCGCCAGCAATGGCTTTTTACCATGGAGCTTTCCCTCTTTCTCTCCAGTTATTTCCCTTGCTCTTCTTCTTTCCTCGCCTTCTCTCCAACACTTTCTCTCTCTCTCTCTCTCTCGCAGGCCAAACACCACACCATGCAGGATTTAAAAGGAGAGAGGAGGAATCTCTTGGAAAATTTTTAGTAGTCCTCGAGACACCTCCGGCTCTTGAGGAATGGTTTCGTGTGGATGGTGAAAGTGTGGAGAAAGTAGTAGTGAATTTTGGTGAATTTTTTTTCTACCTTTACTTGAGAGATAGAGCCAGGAGGCCATAAAGTATTAAAATGTCAGAAGAAAATTATTTTTTAAGGACGTTCAACAACCCCGAGCCCTGGAACCGCTTGTCAAAGTTCGAGTGGGATTTCTTACATAATGTATCAGATTATTCCTCTCCGGGAGGCATGTCGGATTATGAGAGTGGAAGTGGTGATGGTGGTGGTAGTAGTTCTGGTGGCAGTGGGAGTCATATTTCATATGAGTTTGGTAGTGATCATCATTTTGAGTCCAGCTCAGTCCTCCCCACCAGTGTCATGGAAGTGGTCTTGGGGGAAGAAGTTGGTAGTGGTCCAGGTCCCAAGTCAATGATAGAGGAGAATGGGCAAGGTGAAAGTGATGAGATTTTAAGTGTTTCCTGGATCCCCGTCATACTCATGGCTCTCATTGTCATCGTCACCATCATCGGCAACGTGCTCGTGTGTCTTTCGGTGATTTTAGTGCGGAAATTAAGGAAGCCACAAAATTATCTTTTGGTCAGTCTCGCTACTTCCGACCTCTTCGTCGCTCTATTTGTCATGCCCTTTGCCATCCTCGTGGAATTTTATCGGAGCCACTGGCCACTCAATCCCGGCCTATGTGATCTCTGGGTCTCAGGTGAGTTTTGACAACACCTATCCGTCATTGTTGATGCATTTTCATAATAAAAATTCAATTGGCGTTGAAGTTAAAAAATTTCCAAGAATTTCTTAAATAATTCCCATTTATTATGCAAAGTAAGTAGAATCATCAGCATTAAAATCCCATTAGCTTAAATACAATGGTAATTTGAACCTCTTAAAAAAACAGTAAAGGAAATTTCAAGGAGGAGAAAATCATTGTCTAAAGAAAAATAGCCCACCATTCCCTACAGTAGGTAGCGGGGATGAGTGATATAAACTGAGGAGAAAGCCAATTTCCTTTGAGACAAGTGCCTCGTAATACAGTGTACATATATACGGGGGAAAAACACAAGACTGGTAAATTGAACTTGTTTCCTAACAACAAGGTGATAAATGTTTGCTAGGAGGGAAATTGCATAGGAAATGAGCCTTGTTGGTACATTTCTCCTTTGAAAGCTATAACTTTCTCTTGGACGTGTAGTGTAGGAGCATAGTAGGAGCGGGTAATCTGAGCAAGTGAGTAACTGTGGAAAGGCAATCTCACTGAATTTTTAAAGTGTAATGGGGCGAAGAAAAAAAGCTATGAGAAAGACATACGCTCAGTGCTTTCTCCACGATAGAGTTCAAAGCTGTAGGAATCCCTTAGTCTGGATACAGTTAGTAGCGTAAGAAGAAGTTATCCAAAAAAATGTAGGAGAAGATGAAAAGAGAAAGCAAGTTTATGCAGAGAAGAATCCCCTCCGGAATTTAACGTGAGAGGATTCCTTCTCCTCTTTCTATATAGTGAGAATTTAAAAGGAAAGTAGTAGTTACTGACCTTCATTGACCCACCCAAGGGGTTTGAGAAAATTGCCGTGAATTAAAAACCTTATCGCATTGATCTCTAGAAGACGACGCAATCACATTCATTCCATCTTTTACTCCCTTGCTTTTGGCACTGCACTGGTGAAAGAGAGAGAGAGAGAGAGAAAAGTAGGGAGTAAATTCTAAGTTGGAAGTTTTGAGATCAGAGAGAGAGAGAGAGAGAGAGAGAGAGTGAGGGAGACAGTGAAAGGGGAAAAGAAAGGACGAGAGAGAGAAAGTATAAGAAGATATTTGAAAAAGCCGTGAATGAGGTGGATCATTGGTTGCTCAGCCCAGAGTTCTCCAGCAATACTTTCTCCAATACAATGGTTGAAAGAAGCTCCTTTACTCAATTGAATGACAAGCTTAAGTAGACTGAAATCCTCTCGAGGTCTCACACTTGAACGTTCCTGAAAAAAAACTGGATATTTCTTTGTAATCTCATCTTAAGCTGCCTCACTTGAACTTTCCCCTTCTTTTTGTATCCAAGAAAATTTATCATGATTTTTCCCAATGGTATTTTCTCCCCATAATTGTCCTGTCCCCTTAGTCCTTTTTTATATAGAGAAAGTATTTTCTATAGACATTTTTCTCTTTCAGTAGAGTAGCTTTAGTCCTTACAGATCTACTTTCCTCTTAAATCCATATTTTTTATTGAATCATTATACAACTGGCGTATATGGTTCCTTACAATAATCTTAAATGGGTAATTCCAAGCGTCACAGTTCCTCCGGCAAAATAATAATTCTATTTCTTTCTCAAGTTTTTTTCCCACCAGTTGTACATGGTTGTAAGTACAAGTTTCCCTTCCTGGCATTTTTTTTCACAGAGAGAGTTACTTTCACCATTAGTTTGATATGCAATGTGGATAAAAGGATGTACATATTTTTTTAGTACTACTAATAATATATTGTCTCATTTATTTCTGACCTTCCTTTTGTAATTTAATGGGGGCAGTAGTAGTAGTAGTTTTTTCCAGTTTTTTTTCCTTCTGTATATCAGGGGAACGGAAAGAGTAATTTTCGCTTCAAAGGAAAAACTCCCAGAACGTCAAAAGTAATAGAATCGTGGGTCTCTCTGGAATTTCTCTCACTCCTCATCCCTTTTTTTCAAGCTTAGATTGACTGGGTGGGTGGTCGGGGTGGTGATGAATTCTGACCGTTACTTTGGCAAAGGAAACCGTTTTTATTATATATTTTCACCACTTTCTCCGGACTTTCACTTGCTTTCTCTATACTTTCACTGACTTTCACCGACTTTCACCAAGTTTTATAAGGTCATTTCCTTGGAAGTATGTGTAATTTACACCAGTTTGGCTTTGCTCGTTGCCCACGGTCTACGTGCTTATTTTACTACGCTCCAAGACTTTCACCCATTACATTAGAAACTTGTGGGTGGAGATGGACTTGAAATGTAAGAGAGCATAAGCGAGATATTTCTTGGTAGTTCATTTCCGATTCCATTTTTAAGCTTGTTCAAAAATCGGATGGAAGGAGTGGAATCGGTAGAAGAAGGAGGGGAGGAAAAGTAGGTGAAAGGGTAGGATGAATGGAAATATGTATAAATTCTATGGAGGAAGATGAGAGAGAGAGAACTGTTTCGTGTGGAGACACTCAACATTGCTTCTTCATTTGAAAGGAGCCTTCATCAAGAGCTTTTGGAATCTATGCCGTAGAGGATTTCCTTTTTACGTCTCGCTCTCTCTTGCTCTTTCTCTTGCAATTCAATTTGAGCTTTTGAATCTACTACAGTCATCTTCTTCGCTTCTCCTATGGTTTCCTTAGGAGATGGAAATAGTGGATACTTATGGAGCACATGGATAGGTACTACATAAGTAGGAATAGTGGGCTGATTAGGAAGGAAATTACGATAGATGAGATTTTCCTCGAGATTACATATTTTATTAATAGTAATACTAATCATATGATTTGTAAGGGAAATAAACCCAAAATTACAGATTTCACAGCTCTTTTCTTAGGAATTCATATAAACGAAAGGATTCCTTTTTAAAGGAATTGAGTGAATTAGGGAAAGGAAGGGAAAGAAGTAGGGCTTGATATTAAAATGAGCCAATTCTTTCTTTTGTAATAATAAGTTTGTGGGGAAAGGACGAGATAGAAAGAATTCCTCCGGATTTCTATAGATTCTCAGGATATTTTTAGCTAGTTTTTTTTTCATACGTAACACATATGCCACTCTATAATCTGTCTCCATCCAAGTTTCTCTTTGACAGGCTAGAAATATGATTAGTTACAATATTATGTAAATTCAAATGAGGTGCTTTTGTCTTGAGATTTGTAAAAGTTTTTCTTCTCAATAA
Organism: Spatulosminthurus flaviceps; assembly: GCA_034693705.1. Taxonomy (NCBI): domain Eukaryota; kingdom Metazoa; phylum Arthropoda; class Collembola; order Symphypleona; family Sminthuridae; genus Spatulosminthurus; species Spatulosminthurus flaviceps. The sequence continues at coordinate 1,451 of JAQFXU010006491.1, read as the reverse complement.
GTTATTCCTTTTCATAACTGCATATTGGAATTTTCGTATAATTTCAGTAGGGAAGACTTTCCAAGGGGTTTGACCTCTCAGAGAAAGAAAATAGCTGGATGGGGGAACATTTTCTTGACAGTTGCCTTCTGGAAGGAGCGGATACATTTAATTAAGTTTTGAGTCCTATCTATGGTAAAAGTGCTGCCAATTTATAGCTACACAATGTTTTGAGATATTCTACACTTAAATATCTCTATCAAGCTGTCATATTGCAAATATCACTTAAATTACCATTCAATTTTCGACATCCCATTATATACTGTTTTATCTTTCAAGGCCATATTTATTGAAGAATTTATTTTTGAAAACGTTTCTCTGATTTGTGACTTTCCTATTGTCATGTATATAAACACTTTTTAGACATTATAAATTGATTTTGGACTGAAATATGTGCATATTGAAGAAGGCTAGGAAAATTTATTACAAATCTTTTGAGACATTTTCGCCCATTTTCCTTTGGTATGTGTTTTTATCTCTTGTAGAATACACTCCGTTTTAATCCCAAGTGAAAGAAATGTGAATTTGATGACGGAAGCAGTTTTTATAAATTTATGTGGGTACGAAATTCATGGGGATTCATAATAGTACGAGAAACTCAACTTGTTTTTAACTTGAGGCAGTCCTAATATATGGGGAAATTTTGTTGAGTCCACAGAAAAATTTTCTATGTCCTGACAACTTTTTTGCCTTAGTTTAACGCCATTTAATTTTAATTTTTATCAATAAGTTGGACATGTAACTGTCATATGAACATCAGTGAAAACGCCCAAAAAGGATTTCCAATCGGATAAAGAAATCCCAAGAAAAAACTACATCCGAATTTATACCTACCAAATTCATACGTCATGCCCTTGAACTTGAACTTATAATTTAAAAAGAATTATCCCCTAAATCCTCATTTTTGCTTTAGAAATCTTCTAAATTATTTTCCTCCTAATCACACATTAAATTGACAGGACTCATAAGATTACAAAAACGTTGTAAAAAAATAAATTAGCTCAAACTTTTTTACCATCAAAGATTCCCCCTCAAGATTATTTCATGCTAAAAGTTACTATACAGTACTGAATGAGCCTATAAAGACTTCAAAAGTGTGATTGGTCGACGTACAAAACGTCTTCTTAATCAAGTTGTTCATACATACGTGTATACACACATACGTACATATGCACATGAGAGAAATCAATACCAGCCAATAAGAAAGAAATCAGACGCTGAAAACATTTAGCCCTGACTTTCTCTCTCTCTCTCTCTCTCTATTTCTTTCACTGTCATTTTCTTATGTGACGTAATAAGGTATAAAATTCGTGTGTAATTTTCCAACGGCCGGCTTTTCTCTAGTAGTCACTAGTATTTGGCTAGAAACAAGACAAAGGGAATTACAAGGGTAAATGTTTAATTTAAAAGGA
>JAQFXU010006490.1:0-10178 GCA_034693705.1 Spatulosminthurus flaviceps | reverse complement strand
GGATCTTGTTGTAATTTTTCGTATGGACCGGAATCAATTAGATTCTGCATCTTCTGATCATAATCCGCTTTATTCATAATTACTGTGGAATTTCCTTTGTCCGCTGCTAATATACATATATTATGAAGTTTGCTGAGGTTCCTAACTGTCTTCAATACTTGTCCGTCTGTTTTGGATATTTCACCATTTAAAAGCATATTACTAATATTCGTTCTTGTAGTTTCTTTTTCATTATCTGGAATGTTGTACTTTTCTAGATTTTCTTCTACAGCTGCTATTAGTTCTAGTTGTAATTCCTTGCTTTGCTTTCCTGTTGGTGGAATGGCGAAATTTAGACCAAGAGATAAAACTTTCATTTCGTCCTCAGTAGGTTGGTAGTCACTCATATTTATTACAGTTTTTTTCATTGTATATTCAGACTCCGATTCAGACAGAGAGAGAACAATGTTGAGCACTTCGAATAATTATTATTAGAAGGATGAGGATAGAAGGATGGTGGTGGTGGTGAATTGTTAACAAGAAAAGATTTATATGAGAAAATATTTATTGAGCTAAGTAACACACGTCTGATCAAGTCAATCGTAGAAGAGAAATGCAAATATGAGTATTTTGTTTAGAATTTGATAAAATTAATCCTGAAAATCTTTTATACAGGGGGAGGACTTGGCTTGAATTGAGTTAACAATTCCATAGAGAAAGCGGATACATTTTGTTGATCGTGTGGGGTCGAAGCAAGAGAAAAATCTATTGCAGATTGCAGTTTTGACTTGTGTGACATTTTATAAATATATTTTCCATTTTAAAAGATTTGGGAGGGGGAGTTTTCCAACAGAGTAGTTTTTGTGGTGGAAATGGCCAAGTTATTATGATTTCAGAAGGCCTGTTTTTCTAAAATAAGATGTTCTTGTTGGAAATTTAGCCCAACTTTACCATTTAATTTCTCAAAAATCACTTACCGCACAGAAATACGGTAGGTACCGTTGAGAAGCTGTCTTCAAGAGCTGTTCCATGATATCCACCATATGAAAACCCGAGGGAATCCTCATAGTGTAAAAAATCAGTCCACCGCCACAGTTTGGCTTGCGTAGTTGGCTATTATTTTTTTATGACCATACAACATTCCAGGCAATTCTTGGCCGCAGCCTAAAAAAACTCCATCATTTTTCGTCCCTTTTTCGATGTTTCTCATCCCCCTACATATTGTACCGTTCCCGAAAGTAAACCATCCGCTCTATCTAGAGAGCGCGGTGGAACTATTTTCACCCAAAAACCTGTCTTCCCCGGTCTTCTCCGTGGATGCTAAGGAGCATCGGGCAATCGGCACGACAAGCAAGCATCCAGCAACTTCTCTCCGCTCCTCCGCCCATGACGGACGTGTGTGTGTTTTTGTGTCCAGTTCTCTCTTGCTTTTCCCTAATTTTATTTAATTTTGTTGAGCCCTCTCTGTCATCAGTAATTAATTATTATTGTCTAGTGTATGAGCTAGAGCCCTTTCATCACTTTTCTACTTTTCTTACACTTATTTGTAATAAATAAGCCGTTTTCGACCATAAGAATAAATCCCGCGATCCTCCGGCATATTCCATTCACATTCACTCCTCAATATATACACTGTTTAAATCTAGTCCATCCAAGAAAGAGAGCTTTCCATCCATTTAATTCCATAGTGTGTAAATTCACCCTTGGTGGCCCCTATGGTAAAGGTATAGATAGCTGAAATTTTCGAAAAATGATCAAGATAGTTATGATACAAAAAAAAAAATATGTTTACCATTTTTAGTGATGCACTTCAGTTTTTGTCAAAATCCAAGTGTGCAGCAAGAGGGAAAATCTTCAACTGTGAAGCCTGAAAACACGACAATAATTTTTTAGTTTTTCTATTTTCCCTGGCTCCTCATTACATACACTTTTGAACGTCATCAAATCTACGTATTTAGGCAAGAGTGTGTTCCATTTGACTCTTCTGTTGTATGGAGAGGAATTTCGTAATGGACGTGGATGTTAGAGTGAACGTGTGAAAAGAAGTAGTTTCACAGGATTATATCAAGGGAAAATGAAAAAGTTCATTGAGATAATGGAAAACTGAAATTTTCCGCTCCTTTTTACCATTTCACAAAGCTCTCATTTTAAAAGAATGAGCGGGAATTATTAATAGGATTTTCAGGAAAAATTATGTGAAATTCCATGTACGCTATAGACACACCAAAATTTATGCATTTGTTTGTTGGGCTTTGTCACCGCTTAAAGTATTTACCAGAAAGGTTCAATATTTTGTTTCTAAAAATTGGCAATCGATTCTAAACCAAGTGGTTAAATTTGGATGAAAACTAAATTTGGTTGGTTGGAGTCCATTTTTAATATTGGCTCCCTTTTTGGTGAAATGCTCAACTTTTTAAATGAATAGTAGGATTTTATTATTTAGCAAACCCCTTGAGAGCCATCTTAATTAGCAATGATTTAATTTCCCCCCAAAAAAATGTTGAGGGAATAACTAAAACTATATTTTGTCTTTATAAATCCTTTAAGAAGCAGTACATGGTCAAACTTATTGTTTTTACAGATTTATTTTCAACACACTGGAGTCTCACAAAAAAATTAAGATTTTATGCTCTTCTTCTCTCATCCCCCTTAATGTCCCTTTATGTGTGTAGTATATTTTTTTTGAAATTCACACTAGAATAAAATTATTACATTCATGAATTGTGTGGAAACAATTTATCGCTAAACTTCAAAAAGGCTAATATTCCCGAAAAATCCAAAAAAATCCAGTCACACAACTAACTTAATAAGTTTAGGTGATGATTATTGGCATGCGTATTTTGAGCTGAAAATATTCTTTATCATCGGCAAAAAAAAAATTCATTCAGCGGAGCGTAAGAAAATTTATGTAATGGGAAAAAAAATATTTTGACCGAGGTGCTGCGCTGGAAAATGAAAGACAAAAAAATTTAATTACCCGACCTGGGAAACCTCAACACCGTTTATTTTTTTAAATGTTCCTACAAGGGTGCTTACTGGGTCAATGGTATTATTCTTACGTTAGAAAAAATGTCAAATTTAAATGAGCAATATGAGAAAGTTGAGAAACAAAAAACTATTTTCTGGCAGTTCCTGTTACGTGAACATGAATATTTTGTTAGGAATTAGATGAATTAATCATTAGACTAATTTGTACAGAGGAGGACCGTGAATTTATTCTTAACTCGATCCATCGCAGAAATAAGTACCCTCACATTTCTCAACAAGCAGAGTCAACCGTCCTGTTAGATTTCGGTAAATTACTTTGGTACATAAGTAAGTACTGAGGTTACAATAGTCCGTTTCCTTATACTTTATAATGATAATAGTCAATGTGCTGCTGACTTCTGGGTAGGAAAAAATTCCGAGTAGGACTTACATAGAAATTATTGCTGGAAAAATGGAAAGATGGAACACATTAAATTAGCCCTGATTTGCCACTTTGGTTTCCTGCACACGCACAAACCTTAATTTCGGTCAGGACCGGAAAACGTTTACTTTCACTTATGTTTGACTGTTGCGGCAACAAAAATACCTCCGTAACAGCTGCTGGGATTTAACCCAAATTTTCCCTGTCTTGTAGGTAATTTGATTGCCTAGGCCTCGTTTTGGCCATTTTTCGAAATTCAAATATTTACCCAGGGATTTTTTAATTATTTAATTTAAACTTATTTTTCTCGATCCCATCATTTTTCATTTTTAGCCCAAAACTTGAAAACCATTTCTCCTGTCAATTTCTGTAAAAATTGGTGGCTAAATATTTGAATTTGGGAAAATAGTCAAAGCGTGTCCTAGACAATCAAATTACCTACAAGACAGGGAAAATTTGGGTTAAATCCCACCGCCGGTTACAGAGATATTTTTGTTGGCGCGAAAGCCCCGAAAAAACTCGAAAACCCCGAATTTCACCCGTGTAACGCAAGTGTATTGGTAAAAACTGACAGGGACTTTCATAACAGGCACGACTAAACACTTTTTTCACCCATTCATTATGCATTTGGGCCATTTCTCCCGTTACGGACTGGCATGGAGTTACCCATTATTCTTTGTTTGTCACTTGATTTTTGAATCCCTTGATTTTTAGCAGACTTGAAATACTTGGATCTTTCCAACTACGGTTAGATTTTGGAAAAATTATTGTATAATTAGCATGAGCGAATTCTCGTAAATTTTCCATTTCTGTACGACAAGCTTTCAAATGAAAATGTTCAAATTTTAACCAGTAGAATTAATGAAAGGAAATATCTGGAAAGGACTCTTTCACGTTGCTTAGCAATTATTCACCACAAGAACGTCTTACTGTCCTAGACTGGTAACCACTGTGATTCAACTCTATCAGGCGGCCGAAGATTGGTATTGCAAAATAGATAATCGGCGTCTAATTAAAAGAGCAGAAATAATTTAACAATGATTTAATGCTTACAACTTGGAGGGTAACTCATGGAAATTTGACTCATTTCACTGTTTATGGTGATGAAAAAATATTCATCCTGTCATTTGCACACCTTCATTTTCCTCTTGTATTTACAACATATTTTCCAGTTTTTATCCTATTTTTTCCCTCATTTCACAACCATTGAAATTTTCCTAGAAATTTATCCATGCCATTAAAATAGTCAAAGACATTTTATTTGCCATGTTCAATATCCTGGTATTTTAACTCTAAGCTATTTTGGCTTTCTACATTTTCCTCGGTGACTTAGTCGTTAATAAAAAAAGAATAGAATATTAAAATTAGTAGAAATTAAAAGAAATAGAATGTTAAAAAACATTTGAATTCCCTTTGCGTTATAAATTCTTGCCCTGTTGTCAAATATTGCACTTACAATTAGCAACACTACTATGTACTTGAGAGTGAATTTGGCAAGTATTTGACCCCATGAGGAATTGGTAAAAAATCCTGTATTAATATTCTGAATGATCAAATTCTGAATTTTCTCATGATTCTCATCATCTCGGCTAAGGCGGTCCTTAAAGTGGTTTCCAATTATCCAACTGGGGTTTCTTCCCAATAGCCACATCCCTATGCGAATTCCAACGAACTTGACAGGTAGGTCTGGATCCTTATGGTTCAATTTTCCAAATGACGTCAAAGTTCGACATAAAAATGTAAATATTTCCTCAGGTTGGCGTCTTCTCCCTTGAAAAATATCCTGGTCTCTCCGCACGTTAGCTCGAAAAAATACTCGACAGATTTTATTCAATTGTTTTTTTTAATATTCTAGAGGAATGAAATGATGAATGAGAAATTTGAAAAAGTTTGAATTTTACTCAAAATCCTGTTTCCACCCGAATTTTTTCGACGGGCTGCGATATCTTCAAAAATTTCCGTCATTGCTTGACAACTTTTTTTTACAATTTTTGGTAGAAAAAAATAGGGTTAATCCATGTCACTCCGGAAAGCCTGAAATGGTGAAAATGCATCGACCAATGAAAAGTTAAAAAAAATCATTGTTGGGGTCTGCTATGAAGGTTCGTAGCAGTGTTTGCGGGCGGTCGGGCATGAAACGGGTAAAATCGGAGATTTCCGGTTTTTTTACGCCAACCAAAATATCAAGCGAACCGGTGGGTGGATTTCATTCAATTTCCCCCTATTCTGTAGGAAATATTAATCTCTGGGATAGCATTTGACGACATTTTGAAATTAAAATTTTAACCCCGCGAAATTTGAATGATTAAAAGTGCAGAAATTTTTTTTTAATTTCTCTGAACCACCCAAAATTTTACTTTTACCTATACGCGAGCGAAATATTTTCCATATGTTTTGTAAATTTTGGCCAAAATTACTTCTATAATATTTATATTTCCATACCTTTAGACCAATTGGTAGAAATTCTGCTTTCAACTCCACTTCCAGTGAACTCAATATGATGAAAGTCCGTTAGTTCATTTCAAGATGATGATCTATTACAGATTACAGTTTCCACGTGTGCGTCATTATTATCCAAAATTAATGGAAATACAAAATTATTGAAATAATAATTGAAGACAAAGTGGGCGTCATATATGGTGATTTGTGTGCTTTGGATTGGGAAGAGATAATTAGTAGTATCTTTTAGACATGTTAAACTTTATTGATAAGATGTTTTCACAGAACTGCGTTGTCTCTTCTTTCCCTTAAAAGTTGGAAGTACAGCCAGTAGTGATTCCAAAAGGAAAATTGAAAAAAATGAATAAATGTTTTACTGCTTTTTATGTGTATTTAAATGTAAACTTTGCCAATTTTTTACTTCATAACCAAGGCCCACACATATATATGGTAGGTACCGTTGAAAAGGGCTCGCCGAGAGCTTTCGAATGATACATACCTACCACATCAAAATCCGAGTCTGGCACTTGGTGGGTCCACATTGTGAGTTGTGGCGGAAAATATTTGGTAACATCTTTTTGTGGGATTTCAACGCCGATTAAAAATAAGATTGGAAGTGTTTGATTGTGTTTGTAGAGGCATATAAAATTCTCGAGGGTTAATTATGTGGAAGACAGAGTCGCAGGCAAGTACAAAAAATTGAGGATCCATACTCGTACCCGACCCGAACCCGAAGATTCAAGTGAAATTATTTGTGGATCCGTACTTGAAGCTTCGGGTAAGAGGCAGTACTTGAAGGTTCGAGTGTTAAGTATCGGGTATATTCTAGCTATCCGGACCTGAGATAATACTCGAGTACGGATCCTAGTAATACCCGACCCGACTACGTAACCGTACTTGAACCCGAACCCGAATTTCGGGTCTTTTTCAGAAAGTCAGTTAAGACATGAAAAATACAAATTATCCGGCACGAAAAATTATGGAATATTTTACCATTTATATGATTTTATATTTTATTAATATTTAAATAGTATAGATAAACTATTTAGGATGTAAGTCCCAAACCTGTTATTCCATCAATTCTATTCAAGTTTTGATGAGATTTTACGAAAACAAAAGAAGAAGAATTTTATGAACAAAATAAGAAATCCCCGACCTTACAATAAAAACGGACTATTTCAAGCGAATTTTATAAATATCTTGCTCAGTAAAAAATTATTTTTTCTGTACAACCTATCAAATATTAACTATAGCCAATGTACAAGAAGTAAAAATTAATTTGTTGAATGCTTAAAAAACGTGCTGTTTGTAATTTCGAACGTTTTCCATGTTCCTGTCACGTGTATTCTGAGCACAAAAGTTGCTAGGGAAATACCTTAGAAAGAATTGATTTGGTGCGGTTAAAGTAATTTTTGAAAAAAGTTTTGACCCAAGACTCCTCTTTTTATCTCTTTAGTGAGTTAATGGATGACCAAAGTTACGCGTATCCATGGGTTCAAAGGTTTTCAATATACGACAAAAGACAAAAGCTGCAGACACGGGAGATGGCATAGTGCTTTATGCTAATTAAAATTGGTTCTTTCAACAGGCCAATGTCATTCGATTTCTTGAAGGTCAGGCTTTGGCGCCGTTCAATGTATTTTCCCATTAGCTAGTGTTTAAAATACGAGTTGGCTTTGATGGTTTAAATGGTGTAAACGCGTGAGGAATGTAGACACGTAAATTATGTCTACAGATAGGTTAAATATTGACAAGAGCGCGGAAAAAAATTGGGGTCGATTTTGTGAAAATAAAATCATCATAAATAAAATCTCTCATTGATAATACTGGAATTTTTTGGAGTCCCAGAATTCGTATTGAAAAATTAAGGTAAAACATTATTTCATGTGTGTTTTAAAAACTTTATTGGCATCGAAACATTGTCGAATCTCCAAAACACGCAAGCAATAATTTTGATTCATTTCGCTATACTTTAACGCCAATCAAACAATTATGATGGGAAGGTTGGGGTACAATTGAGTAGTTACAAAAGCCTTATGCTCGCCTGTGTCACGATTGGTACAAAAAATGTGTGGTGTGTGATGAATGTATTGTACATGAGCTACCGAACAACAAATGGTAGGCCAAAGTGCAAAAGAGGCCATGAAGATTTTCGTAACGCTATGGAAAAAACAAAATTATAGCCCCTTTTTTAGGGCGCTGATTGTGATTGACCAGTCCGTACGCCCGCGAACACGATTGCTCCAAGACTACTCGACCAATTTCAATAAAACATTTTTTGAGCCTTCCATAGGTGACTTACAACGATGAGTTCCATTTTGGTTGAAATCGGTCCGCGTGTTCGTGCGTAAAAAATGAAAACCAAAAATTTTTTTTTTCAAAATTTATTTTTCCCCTAATAAAGTGTTGTTTTGCGTAAAAGAATATGTTTTGGTTGAAATTTTTTTTTCAAATTTAATTTTTTGCGAAAATTTTTGACTGGAAAAATTTATTTGCCTAAAAGGATTTTTTCGACATGTTTTTTTGAAGAAATTTTGTTAGCCCTAAAAATGATTTCGCACTTTGATCATTTTTAACACCTGCGGCGCCCTTCGCAGTTGCACCCCATGTAGAGGTACCATGAATCGTTGCGAAGCGACGATCACGCACTTTAGCAGATGAAATGCTATTTTATAAATCCTGCATCTTCAACAGCTTTGTGACATTTTGACTACTAGTCATAGCACAATGAAGTTTGTCAATTCTGAAAGATCTTTATAAATTCGCTTTCAAAATCGTCACAGCACGTATTTTTACCTATAAAGAGAGTGGAGATGTGGGGGTATGAACTTAGCAAAAATAAACGCGGTTTTCAGTCTTTTCTCAATCAAATATGCATCCCACTCTTTCTTCCCTCCCTTCCAACATAAAAATATGAGCAATGACGATTTTGAAAGAGAATTTTAATCTTTTAGAATTTTCATGCACCATTGAGCTATTGCGACCCGTGCAGTAGATACAAGCAGGGAAAGCTTTAAGAGTTTCCCCATAACAGCACCATTGGGTGGACAGGCAACATAGCAGATCCGCAATGGTAATTTACCCTATTTGTTTTGGCTGTAACTTTTGATTCAAGCATCAGAATACATTGATGCTTACTAATTCTAAAAGGGAATTGTTTGAGCTTTAAAAATCGCTACGGAACGTAATTTAGTACATTAAAATACTGAAGCAATTAAACGGTTAAAATTCGGATCTTAACAATGGGTTTTCACCTTTAAGTTAGCATTGCAGGTTTTTAACTATTTAATTGCTTCAGTATTTTAGTGTATATCGTCGCTGGAGAAGCCAATTGGTCTAATGCACGAATTGCTTAAAAGCAAACTGAAATAACAACCACCATAATTGATGCAAACTGAAATAACCACCGTACCAGGTACCGATTTTTAATATACATGTATACAACTTTAAATATCGACACGATTCACCATAAATATTTCCAGCTACTACAAACTATACGGGAAAGAGTAATGGAGAAAATTTGAAAGTTCAAATACTGTCATTATTTCACCTGAGGCAACCCTCAAACTCTGGGCACAAGGTTGCAAGTTGATGAACAATTTTGACAAAATTGCATATTGGCCTAGATTTCCTGTCTACATTGAGCCTGATTTCACAACATTCCGTTCCCACACCATGGTGCTGTTATGAGGAAAATCTTTCCCTCTGTGTATCTTTTGAATGACCCGTCGTAGCTAAATGAGCTATGTAAATTCTGTAAGATCTTAATTTTCTCTTTCAAAATTGCTATTGTTTGTATTTTCATCTTTTAATGGAGGGAAGGGGGTATTAAGGATGGGTTGCAGATTTGCGGGCAGATTTACGGAAACCCCCAGTAATTCTTGCAAAATTCATCCCACCACATCTTCCACCCTGTACAACGTAAAAATTCAAGCAAAGACGATTTTGAAAGACAAAATTAAGATCTTTCGGAATTTTTATAGCGCATTGAGCTACAACGAGCCAATAAAAAGATACAGTCATGTAAAAATTTAAGGGTCCCTCCATAACAGCACCATAGGGTGGGACGGAAACATAGCAAATCCGATAAACTCCTTTATGCATTGGTTTGTTGGGCTTTGACGCCGGTTAAAATATTTATCAGAAGAGACTAACATGTGTCTGATAAGATTGTCAAAGCTTGTAATTCGTTATAATATTGGATGAAAAGTTAGTTTGGTGGATGAGTCCACTCTGGGAGTTTGGAGAGGTAGGACGTACTTTGTGGAGCTCCATTATCTCTCCACAGCTCTCATAGACGTGGAGCGTCCAACATTCATTAGCTCCAATAGCTAGGATACAGGGGAGTGTG
>JAQFXU010006489.1:0-10178 GCA_034693705.1 Spatulosminthurus flaviceps | reverse complement strand
TTTCATTTTCTGCACTTAGTTGAAAACAAACAAGTCTGCTAAAACCACCGGCCACAACTCCGTAGCCATGCCACAGCCCTTGTAAATAGAATAAAGGGCTAAAAATGTTGTAAAATAACTGGTCCCAAATAACCAGGACCAAGAAAGACAAGAATAAAGAGAAATAAGCTACAGGAAGGAATATCATGGCTAACTCTGAAATGGATCGCGTCCTCAGGGAAATTGTCCACTTCCTCAGGAACTCGATGGACTTCCTGTGAGAATAAAGTGGAAGAAACTGTACTTATATACAAACACGAAAATCTTGTATTTGTCTAAACACACCGACTACATATTCCAAGGTACCCCCCCCCAGGAAATATTTTTCAATTATATAATTGACTATTTGTACGAGTTAGCTTCGATTATGTAAATTAAACTTTTTCCATGGAAATTATCTGGACTGTCATAGTAAAACGCCGATGTCAGTTTTTGTACCGTGTGTCTCAGAGTCAGATATAAAGATGAATGGATATCAGTTGGTTCAAAATAAAATGGAGAAAGTTATGCAATTGATTAGTTAGTTTCCCTTTCTTATCTGCAAATTAGACGCCAATCATGTAATTTACAACTGATGTGGCAATTTCAAACCGCTAAACTGATTGGCTGAGGTGCAAACATAAAAGTTAACTTGGTTAGACGAAAGCTGCGGTACAATAACGTAGTAGCTGCTAAGCTTCTTTGTAATAAAGGTTAGTGAGGAATCAGAAATTATGGACTATTGTATGAAATTTTTTAATGATTTTTATAAATTTTAAAAATATTTTTTGGAAATGTTGAGCACATAAATAGACAAGAAAGTTTTTGTGTTGGTAAGGAATTTTGAATTTCCGAGCAAGTTTAAAATATAGCCTGTAAAAGATTTTCTAGTCTCGTTAGTTCCAATTCTCGACCAATCAGAAGGGGTGATCAAAGGTAACAATTCGTTTTCCTACGGTCCTACGAGAGCTGCAAGACTAATTTGTGAAATAGGAATTACGGTACACAAAATAGAAATATTCCACATGTTTATATGTCGCCTTACAATCCAATGAGTAGAGTGGACGAAAGACAAAAACCGGAGCGGAATCAGTACAGTTGAGACCTAAATTAATTTTTCGGATATTCAATCATCGGCGTGCAACCGCGAGCTCAAGAATTAAGAAAAACTTATCCGTTTACATTTAACGAGGGGAAAAGCCTACTGCAGTCAAACTCTGCTATAACGGAATCTCAAGGGACCGCGCGTTTGTGGCCGTAATAGCGAGGCTACCGTGATAGCAATAAATCATTACTTTTGTAATGGGATTAAATGGAGAAGATGTCGATTTTCTACTACCACTATATCGAGAGCACCGCGTTCTTGGCATGAATGGTACAACGAGGTTCGTCTTTATTTGAATAATTATTATTGTTGCCTCAATATTGCCTGCTAACTTGGATACGAACGCCAATTAACGCGGGTCGGCCATTTTAGAGCATCAGAAACTGGTATTTGTAGTGCTAAAAATTTGTATTAAATCCACTAATGGCTTCTAAGTTTCACAAAAAGCATGGCAATGCAAGCAGCAGATCAAAGGGGGGTGCCATTTACGCTGATATTACAAATGAACATTCAAATCTAGGCTCTATTTAATTTTAGCAGCGACGCTTTTTTCCAGCTCAATAGTTTCCAAAAAGGAAAAGTAATTCCCAAAATTTTGATCAAAGGTTTGGAATTTTTGGAATTTCACCGACGATATCTTGGGCCTCTTCAAACGTCAAACACGATTTGACATGATGAAGATTATTTTGTATGTACACATTTACTAAATAATTTTGAACCTGCCATCAAGATTTATTTAACGGTTAAACTTTGACGCGGATTTCAGAATCTAGACAGCAGGTGCCTATTAAGGGTGACAAAAGTTGAAATGAGTCATAAGCTTGACAACACATGGCAACCTTTAACAGCTCAAATGCAAACACTATATAAAAACTTGAAAATTGAAATTAATTTAGTAAATCAAAAATCATGGACGCATCATGCTATGAGGTTTACATATGTTTGGGTATGTTGAGGATGAAGCTTTACTTGTTACAGCTAAAATTTGATGCCGTTCATCTTTTTAATTCCTGCCCTCCAGTACAGGAGCCGGTGCCATTAAGTAATTATGTGTTCTACGTCAGGCTCAAAACGTGTCGTCGGGTAAAGTCCAAAAGGCGTTATAATTTTCGTAACGTTATGGGAAAAACAAAATTTATTATAGCGCCTTTTCGACTTTACCCGACGATATGATGAAACTCTCATTTAAATAAAATATTGTTTAAATATATAAATTTAGATTTTCTAAAATAAGATAAAATCTTGGAATAAATACACCCTCTAATTTCTGAATTTCCGGCTAAAATCCAATTTTACGGAATTTCTATCACCGCATGATTCACCAGCTATCCTGGATTTATCCAATTTTTGGCTAATTTTTTAAATGTATGAAAACATATAATTGTAACTGTCGAGAAAATTTTGCTCAACTATACAGATCAAGGCAATAAATTTACTTATAGTGCTTATAAGTGATTTGAAATTTAATTACTACCCCTTATCCGCTCAAACTTCGTACATTTACTACAGGTAAAAGCTGAAAATATATATGATAATACATTGAGCAAAATTTTATCTGAAAAACTCACTTCATTTCAAATGATTCTGTTAGAGAAATTTTTCAAATTTTTAACGAACTAAAGTGGAGCTGTTATTACGATTGGTTTGGGCAAAAAGTGAGAGTTAAATTAATTAATGGACACAGGAAATTTCAAACTGCGTGGGAATTCCCGCTTTTAAGCCTCGGATTTTGTTATTCTTCGTTTTACTCACACCTCCTTATGATGAAAGGAAATTAACACTTCACGTTGGGAATTAATTTACCCATGATGTGTACTTCACGGTAAAGGAGCCTCTCAAATAAATTACATCATCCGCGGACTTAGACACTTCTACTACACTTTCTTCATCAATTAAAATCAAGTATGGGAAAAATTCAGAATTTTATAAATTTTGTGGACATTTTTTCAAAAATATTTTTAACTCATGCAAAGTTTTGATAAACATGATTTGATTCCCAATAATTGTACAACACACGCTCGTACTTCGTAATTCATTCAATGTAATAGTAACAAGTTTTTTAATTGCCAAATTGTGTCAAAGTTGAGATACATATTCATCGACGGCTGGTGTCATTTTTTCAAGATTTCAGTAAAAATGGAGCCAATAAGTTTATGAACATTATTTTTATTGCACAAACGATATAGTAATTTACGAGTTAAAGCGGGAAAAAATAACGGCCGAGCTTAATGGAAAGTCTGTATTCAAAATCACAAACCACCTTGCCAACAAATTTCCTTTCTTTAGAAAATTGGGAAAAAACTGCAGTGAAAAGGTTTTTCTCCAGCGTGCTAGCGTGCAGCCCTATATTTTTTTCATGCAGCATTATGTTTCTAAAGTACCCACTCGGCCAAAGCATTTGCCACACGTGAAGCCTTTGACGCATTGAGAATGACAAGTTTTAGAATTTTTATATTGCATTCTTATTTGTATTAAAATAAATAAAAATGAAAACAAGCTCAATTAATTTGCAAAGCACTTTTAGTCCTTCTTGCTTTCACATTCCCTCCTAATCTCATTTTATTTTTGTAACTTGATTGGGAAGCGCCAACGACCCTACGCACTACATTGGTGCCTTCAATTGCACGTGTGCGCATATAAAACAGCCAATTGCCCAAAAACCCAGGATTTTTGCTCCCCCAAAAACCCTGGGCTTTTGAGTTTTTGCCATTGCCAACTCCGCTTAAAATGTAGGAAATAATTTAAAACTGTAACCCCACAGGACGTCGGATCCTTCCTTTAGCTCGTTTTTTGTGGGAGTAGATTGGGAAAGGAAATGAAAGGATTCCTGAGCTATTTACATCCCCAAAAATAATTTTCCCTTTTCCTTTACGCGCTTCCTCTCTTCCCCGCTAAATACATAGAATGAAAGGGCAACGTGCGCGAGGTGTGGGTCCTCGCCTGTAGCATACAAAAGGGAGTTTCAAGGTATGGGAATTAATTACAGAATAAAGAACTATAAAATATAGCACTTGGAAAATTGTATATATCTCTACTTGGAGATCATAGTAGGTAGAACAATCATTGAATCAATCAAGAATCATTGAACTTTTGTACATGCCCCTACATTTTGACACCAACCACAGCTCGCCCTTCGAGTTCATTCACGTCATTTGCATTTTCCACTCAAGCATTTTGTTGTAAACAACACATTAACACTCTTAAAACTTGGACGCAATACTTAAAAAATACAGCACCTTATGCATTTTTTAAAATCAATTATTCTCAGGTATTTTCCATAATATTTCTCTTCCGAATATCAATATAGAAATTCACCTCAATATGTGTCAAAATGTCCACATGTCAAAACCTCAAATATTAAAATTTTCGAAAAACATGAAGCCTTCCCTGTTTGCTTGTTGCAGGAGCGAATAACAACTTCTTTATTGTCTTAGACGTTAGACTTGTTAGACCTTATAAGTTTCCATCCTGGTATGCTTAAAATTATTTTGGAGAGCGACTGTCATATAAAAGTGCTCAGGATAATCAGGGAACATCGGTCGGTTTCAACAGTAACTTCATCATACGTGCCTTGTCAGAGCTATTTTTAAAATTCCTTTATTGCTCACCTCAAACAAAAAAAACCAGTCGAGAGAAAAAGATACTAAAGACACCCAATGAGAAATATGTAAATTCCTTGTGCTGAAAGGTCAAACTTTGTATTTGTTAAAAAATGGCCTAAAAGGACAGAATTTTTACAGGAGAACTTTTTACTCAAAGGTTTGTGAGGAGCTTAAGCCGCTTATTGTCAGTCAAATGTTTTCCTGGAAATTGAAGGAGCAATGAACCAAGAACTGTAAAAATAGCAATTCACCGCTGCGCCAAGCAATTTATTTTTGGAATCCGCTTTTTATAAATAACATGAAAGGTCACTCAAAATCTTTTGGTGGTAGGCTTTCATCCTCATGTCTTCATTCTTGGGTTTGACTTTGCTTCAGTCATTCCATCGATCATTTGTGAGTGAGTACATATTCGAATCTCTCTTCTTTTTAGTATTTTCCAATTTTATTGTGCCTATCACAATAATAATTGCTATTCCACTCAATTGTTTAATGGATATGAAGTAAAAGCAACACCGAATTCATTTTGCTATTGAACAAAATCGCTAGTCGTAAAAAATACGAGTGCTCAGTCACAACAAAAAATTGAAATCGGAGACAAAATTCCAGGGCATGAAGAGAAGCTAAACACAATCATTAGTTTTTTAAATATCCAAACGTGCTGAGTTTACGCATTAATTTCAAAGAGCAGTTCCTTTCAGCGAACTTCTTCATCACAAGTAAAAAAGAATTCACAAAACAACAGTAATTCACAAAAAAGTGGTAAATAATTTAAACTTTATTTATTTTCTGTTTTTTAGAAAATTCCATCTTTGCAATAAAAATGGAAGCTTCACCTCCCCAACAGAGTTCTGCCAAAAATCAATGTGGAGAGGAGAAACCCCCAAACGATTATCTCAACATTTTGGAGGAAATTCCACAAGAAGATCCAACGAATGACTTGACCATTGAAAATGCCGCCTTTTCACAATATCCCGTAAGAATCAATTTACTCTCATGTTAGCCACCATTTACTTATGTGCGTATTGCCCTTTTTCAAAACATTTTTCTGGTTTTTTAGATCCTCAAAAATATTTTTAGCTTCCTAGGCCCTGACGACTTGGAAAACTGCTTGGGCGTAAGTAGGCATTGGAAAGAAGTAGCTGAGTCCTCGGTCTCCGTCCACTATCGCATTCAAATGAACATGCATTCAGTCGATCAAATATTTCTCACCAAAACTAACTTTAACCAAGGAAATCTAAGAAGATACGAGTTAGACTTGGAAGACGTGACCAAAACTTTGGAGGCGGCCTTGGTCACTCACAATGAGATGGTCGTGCTAAGCGTAGAGATGAAGAATCATATAGTGTTTGACCATGGTAACCGCAACTTCGAAGATTTCCTCTTAAAATTTGGTCCTCTCGTTCAGCATTTCCACTTTCGTAAGGCACACAATGTGTTGGATCTCAGCGCATTCTCCAATTTTCTTCTCACCAACTTCCGCAACCTCAAGACGTTAGAATGTTCTTTCATCGAATTTAAGAAATACTCAACGTACCTTGAAGATTTTAACCCGGAATTGTCCAAGTACCAACTTAAAAAACTGAAGAAGATTCAATTTAAATATGTAAATTCCCATTTGGAAACTTTGGGGAAGCTCCTGAAAATTGGACCAAATCTGGAAGAAATCATTGGCTTGCCCCTTCCGTCTGTTAATGCTCTTGTGATTGCGGATAAAGTCCGAGCTTTGAAGTCCATCACTTACAGCGATTTTTACTCTGAAAATGGATTGACACGTTTGTCGGCTTTTGAAAAGCTGGCACAGCTCCAGCCCAAATTAACTTTCTTCTCCTTACATCCGTGTGTTTTTCGCCGGGAGAAACAATCCACGAGAAAAATCGTGAAGGCTTTGATGTTGTCAATTTTACGTAGCAGCGCTGATAGTTTACGCTCCCTTGAAATGCACCCTACAGCAAAGTTGGGATTTCGAAGATTACCTCGATTAAAAGGAGTGAAAACTCTCGTTTTCAAGGGATTCGGTAAAGAACGATTTTTCTCACCCGGGATTTCCCTCGAGGAAACATTTCCGAACGTCAGTGAAATTCAGTTAATGTTTAACAAGTGGGACGAAGCGATCGATTCGTATTTACCTGAGATTATGAATTCCTCCTGGGGATCCCAAATAAAGCGGTTGGAGGTCCGGAATCTACCCTTAAGTTCCCTTCCGATGGTTCATAATTTGTTTCCGCTGATTGAGGATTTGGAATTCACCGCCTCCGTGAATGAAATACCAGAGCTTTTGCGGGCATTCCCAAAATTTTGTCCACTCTTAAAATCCATGACGATCGATATTGACAAATGTTGGCCACAGGGTTTTCCCATTGGGTCACCAAATGTTATGGACTCTGCTTTCACTGGCCTTTCTCCGGATGTTGCGGCTCAATTACTGGACCCATCACAGAGAGAAGTTTTCTCGGATGCTCAGATTCAAGGTTTTAAAAGCCAATCCACCATCTCAAAATTAACAAGTAAGCCAAATTTGAGGCTAATTTATTTTTTGAGTGAAAAAAATTTAATGTCGTCATTCATAGAAAAGTAACTTACTGTGTTAATTGTTTGAATGGAATTTTCAGAATTAGGGCGACTCACGATATTTTTAGAATGTGATTCCATGTTGGAAACTCTGACTCACGTCAGCTACGAATTTGGCTTCAGACTTGTTCCACACTTGAAAGTCTACGTGGCAGGTGCGGAGGTAAATCGGAAGCATTTCTTAATTTTAATCAAAAATAATTAAGTTTCGTTTATACAAACGTAAATGTTTCTTGAAATTATCAAAGTCTTTAAATGGTATAAGACAATTAATTTTGTCTATTTTTCCGTACAATAAGTAACCGCAATGGAACTACCGGCTGCGGCAGCAAAATTGACACGGAGTGTCCAATACAGATTGGAAAATGGGGAAGAAGCAAAACTTGGACTTGAAATCTAAAAGAAATAAATTGCATTGTGAGATTTTCCCAAGCTAAGTGTTTATCATCACAAATAGAAATGCGTTATTGCTTAAGCCCCGGGAGTGAATAATTATTATAAAGTTTATCTGTAGACAATGTTGACGTTACAAATAGTACGCTGGTCAAAATAACCTCGGGCACTTTGAATTTTTTCCTTTTTAGCCCCATAACGGGATTTTTTACTTTTTCTTATGTATCTATAATTTACTTTTACTCTTGAATCTCTGAATTGCTGAACGCGCATTCCTTTTGTAACTTTCACTTTTACCCGCAACAGGGACTTTAGTTTTTAATCATTAGAACCAATAGCTGTAAAACAAGTACCAATTTCCATCACACTCATTACCTCACGAATCTAGTTTTAAGTGTATTTGCCCTCATGGGGCTCTTTATTATATATCTGACGCCAATTTTATCAATTTACTTGTATTTTATCTTCGCAGCCAACACTTTTTTTTGCATGCCCGTATGATTTGACTTCGCTTTTCAACATTTACAAATCCAGTTTTGGCGGGACCAAAAATATGATTCTTCAAAAATATATTCGTTCCTCAGTCATGCAAAATTTCGTTTGTCATGCACTCGCAACATAAATAAATTTATCTTGCAATAAATATAAACGTCAATCAAGGGAAAAAATACTCAAATTGTCAATTACTGTTCAACTTCTGCCCGTTTTTAGTCATTTTGTTCTGCTCGTTTTATCTGCTTTTAAAATTATTGAAAACTAAGAAAAACTACCTTGATTTTTTTCATTGCGTTCTTTTTCCTGACACATTTGATTTTGGAAGGCTCAGTTTGGGTTCGCCATCAAAGTGCGGGGTTGAAAAGCCCTTCAAGTGCACACCCTGCCCAAAACTATTTAACTTGAAAGACGAATTGAAGACGAAGTTGAGGCACACAATAAGCCATACTGGTGAGAAACCTTCCCAGGACCGAATATGTTATAAACGCTGCACGCAGAGATATTTACTCCGAAACTATGAAAAGTCACACAGCGCAGCGGTGAAAAGCCCTATAAATGTACACTCTGTGAGATGCCATTTGCCCACAAAAGCTCTTGTCAATTTAATGTGAAAGCACATAGCGGAGAGAAGCCATACAAGTGCACGACTTGAAGCTTTACCTGTGCCACAATTGGCATCTGTACTTTGAAGGTTCGCATGAGACGACGGCAGCAGGCCAATCATTTGTCCAATGCGGTTGGGGAAAATCAAATGATAATAAATTGAGGTGGACAAAACTCCATTCAAATCAATTCATTGCATATTAAATGAGGGTAAAATGAATTCAAATAGTAAGAAATTGGGATCACAATAGATTGCGGAAGAAATAAACCCGAATCGAAATAAATTCAGTGCAAATAATTCGAATCAAAATAAATGTGGGGGAAAACATTCAAATAGAAATAAATTTATGGAAAATAATTGGAATCGAAATGAATTCGGGAAAAACAATTCGAATCGAAATGAATGCAGGGGAAAAAATTCGAATCGAAATAAATTCATGGAAAAGAATTCAGGGAAAAAAATTTGAATCGAAATAAATTCATGGAAAAGAATTTAGGGAAAAAAATTTGAATCGAAATAAATTGAGTGAAAATAATTCGAATCGATATAAATTCAGTAAAAATAATTCGAATCGATATAAATTCAGTAAAAATAATTCGAATCGATATAAATTCAGTAAAAATAATTCGAATCGATAGAATTCAGGGGAAAAAAATTCAAATCGATATGAATTCAGGGAAAAAAATTGAATCGAAATAAATTTCGTGAAAATAATTCGAATCGAAATAAATTCAGTGAAAATAATTCGAATCGATATGAATTCAGGGGAAAAAATTTGAATCGATATGAATTCAGGGAAAAGAATTCGAATCGATATGAATCTGATTCCATTGCTTGTGGTGCTTGCAGAGCCAGAATAATGGGTAGTTAGGAAGTGGGGTGACCTAATAAGATTTCTATATAGCAATATTTCATCCAGTTTTTGTAATGTCGTAAACTATTGTTCGGAATTTTTAATCCGCATTTATATATTAAATAAATAATTAAAAAAAATACAGTCATTAATAAATATAAATGAAGGTTTTTGCCGGGTTCGGGCAGTTAAAAAATATTAACCGGGTTTGCATCGGGTTCGGGTTGTAAGCAGAAATTAGCGGGCGGCCCAAACCAGAAAAAGTAAACCCGGCCGGGCTGATCAAATTTTAAACGGGCATCTGTCGGGTTCGGGTTTGATGTTATGACCAGGCCCCAGCTCTAAATTGTCTTTACTAATGTAGTTTGGAATTTATTAATCGACATGAACTGCAGCACCATAAATTTTCTCAAGTGGGGATTCAAATGCTTTTAAAGCCAAGAAGCAAAGCAGAAATTGTGTTCAGAGCTGCAGGCAAGTATCGAGTATTACCCGAAAAATACTCGTCGGGTCGGGTTCGGGTCGAGTACGGGTAGCAAA
>JAQFXU010006488.1:0-10178 GCA_034693705.1 Spatulosminthurus flaviceps | reverse complement strand
AAACAAATTGTTAAAACACATACTTTTAAAAGTGGTCATGTGGGTCCCTCTAATCATGACTGAAATCAAGGCTAAGAGGTTTAATCTATAATTGGAATAAACATGGCAGCCATAGGTCGGGTTAACCATATGTGCTAAAGTTTATCTCGGTTCTTTTCCAAGACAAAATCTGGAAAGAATGTCAAATCTTTCTGAAATTTTCTTCTGCTGAGGATTAATAGAGGTAAGGAGTGTAGATAGTTGCAAAGTAGAGACAGTGTTGACAGGTTTGATATGCAATCACTCACCTCCTTATATCCTGAGTTCACATATATTTAATGACAAAGTTAGTGAAATGCTATTTTTTCTATGTAAAAAGTTACAAACCTTGTAAATACGCGTAAGGAATTATTATAGCCAATGCAGTTAGAACGGCGGAGAAAGCAACGAGTATGAAACTGTAGTTGGAGAGAATTTCAATGCTGAATAGTTTTTTGAATGATTGGAAGCATTTAGGAGCAGTTTTCTCATTTTTGTCATCAGATTTTACTATTTTGTCATCAGTTACTATTACACACCATTCCTTGCTGGTTAGAACACCTGAACCAACCTACGAGCCAGTTTTTATCAAGACAATTTATAAGTTCTAATATGATTACTCATTCTTTGGTTTACGTGGAAAGTATTTTTGACAAGCTATTTATTAATCGCGAGCTTTCGGTGGCAAACTGTCTACCATCTACGTTCTAAAATATAAGTTCTAAAATTCTATTAAAAACAAATATAATTTATCGTCGGCTAAAGTGCAAAAGGGGCCACAATTTTAGAAGCATGGTGCAAGAAGGGGCTATATGCAGCGATCGCTTAATTTTCAAAGGAGCCAAGTCTGTGCATGTACGTACAGAAGCGTAGCCATGCAAGCAGCTGCTGGAATGCGTATAGCCCCTTTTTGCATTAGAATTGTAAGCGCACAGAGTTGGAACTAGCTCGTATTAAGGATTTTTGCATATAGCCCCTTTTGCACTTTAGCCGACGTTATCTAGACTTGATTTAAACCCGTCTTACAGTTTCAGTGTACGCAGGAATGCGATTCATGTCACCTCGGTAAAGTATGTCATCCCTGAATAATGGACTGTTAATGGAGGTAATATCTGTGACACTTCGAAGTTGCCGAACTCCCGAAATTTCATTCACTGTTAAAAATGAGTGTCCAATTTGGGTGGATTTACCTATTCTTCTGCCACCGTCTGTTGCAGATGAGTTCGTCCCAGTAGATCCCTCTGATAATATCATGCCATCTTTGCTGTTCCGCTCGTCTGCCTCAAAGTGAAATGCAATTTCGCAATACCATGATTAGGCGAATCAATAAGTGAGAAACCCAAACTAGATTAATACTCGTTAAGTAGCTTACTCTTAAAATTGGCAACACAAGTGACCCCAAGCTCATCGATTGCAATGAATGCAGCGTTGTTCTAAATTGATCTGGTTCGGGGACACGATCGACTTTACCTTTTGCTGTTTGATCTGGAAAAAAATTTCAACTGCCTAGAAAAGGTAATTTGAACACATTTAATGGCACTATTCTACAAACACACAAAACTTACCTGCATTACTTTCTATCCCACGAATTCTACTCAAAGGCCGGTAAAAAGCCGAGAAGATGCAAGTACTTAGTAACAACCCAGCCTCTAAAAGTAGCGTTACCTTCCAGCCGAAGTATATCACAAAATAGTACACCACCGTTCCAAAAACAGTTTGGCCCAACCCCGACCCGCATACGCAGATACCAGTAGCAAGGCCTCGGTATTTTTCAAAGTAGAATCCAACGGCTATAATAGATGGTACGTACATCAGTGAAGTGCCAGTACCACCAACCACGCCATTCAGGATTAATAGAGCGTATAAATTCGGCCTTTTTCGACACATCAGGTATGTCAAACCAAATCCTGAGGATGCGATGATCGCTCCCATGGTAGCCACGATACGAAACCCAAACCTGTTCGAGAGAGCTGCTGCTAATGGACCTTTTTAAAAAATAATCTGTCATGGACTATTAACTGACGTGTCGGTAGTCATATACAGCTACTCTTGTAAATTGAAATGATAGGGATCATTTTATTCTTACCTCCAATTCCGTAGAAACCATTTAGTAGACTAATGATCCAGCCAATCTCTGTAACACCAACTGCTTGACCAGATTCGTGAAAACTTTCCAAAATTGCTTCAGACTTTAAGCCGTAAGAAAGGAGGATACCATCCACAACAAAATTCGAAAAGAACGAACCCACTGTAACCATCCAGGCCCAGCCTCCATCGATTGGTGATAAAATTTCTTCTGGTTTTATTTCCTGACTGTTGCGGTTCACTATCTTATAATTATTCGGAGTGATGAAAATATAGCTGAATCAGGACAATACTACTCTTCGATTTGAAACTCATACGTCTTTTACCTTAATACTATTCAGACTCAGGATGTTGGCATCAATGTCATACAATTCTTGGCTATTTTGTTTCTCCCCGTGTTTTCCTTGACCCTCAAGATTAGAACCATCGTTTGAGGTTGTTTCCATAGTTTTTCAATTAAATTTCCTCTCTTCGCCCATATTATTCATGGTTCTTTGTGATGAAATCCTTTCATATCCCGTCAAAAATTGGCCAAAATCACCTTATGTCTCATTGTCTCAGAAATTCAGTGGGCTCCACCTCACGATGTTACTCTTATTCAGACGCAAAACTACCTATGACAATTTATCTATACTTTTTGCCAATCTAAAGCATCTCAGGGTAAACAGATTCCATTGAGTTCTTTTCTTGTCGTATTTCCGCTTTTAAACGGGACATTTTCGTTCGCTCTTCATTTAACATAATAGGAAATCTACAGAGTATGCAAGTATATATACAACTAAACTATATAAGAGTAAACTGTTTTGGGTTTTGCGACGAGACCGAGACGAGTCTGTAACTGTAAAACTTTGATGGAGTAGGATTTAATGGCTAATGCATCTGAAAGTATGTATCTAATTTGAAAACCCGTCATCACTTTCATCCGATGAACTACGATTTTATTAAAATATTTTTTTAGTCATACATTCCCTACAAAATAATCCTTTTGAAAAATTATGCTTTTTGTGGATGTAAATGCATTAAATTTCAGATTATTTTTTCTTTACTAAACTTTGAGCAGAAATAACTTGATCCATGCCATTTTTATTCATTTTTATAGACATTTAGAATTTAGAACATATGTGTAGCGCATACCCTTTAATACTTTGTGCTTGCAAGGATAAAGAACATTTAATTTTTGCTGCCATAATTTCCCTCAGGGAAAGTTAGATTAATATTAAAGCTATAATGCTGATTCCTGTTATATTTTTATTAGTATTACTAATAACAATAACAATAATTTGAAGCTGATGCGGACTGGGGTTTAAAATATTTTTACGTGGACATCACCACGACTGACAGCTTTGCTGCATAACTTTTAAACGTATTTTGTCGTTCCTGTACACGTAGACCTCACTAGTCGGTTTCTGATTCGTCCAGTTATTTATCCTTTTCATTACGTAGCTTCTCTTTCATCCACACCTGCGGAAATTATGACTCAGTTCGATACCTTGAACGTGTCAAATAGCATCATCACTAGATTCGCTTGGATCTTGGATCCTTACATAAGATTCTGATTTTTTCTGCCTTTAAACTCATGGAGGCATTCGCATCGGCTAGCTTTACTACACATTTCTTTGTATCCCATGTTTTTACCTATTGGTGCAATAGCACAAGCTTATATTCGTCCCTCTAAAAAAAGCGTATGTATAGTCATTTGCTCAAAGCCCAAAGCTATACAGGCTCACGGCTCACGCAAAACATCACTTGTTATTTATTAGAGGTGCACATAGTACACAATAAAA
Organism: Spatulosminthurus flaviceps; assembly: GCA_034693705.1. NCBI lineage: Eukaryota > Metazoa > Arthropoda > Collembola > Symphypleona > Sminthuridae > Spatulosminthurus > Spatulosminthurus flaviceps. Next base: position 6,291 of record JAQFXU010006488.1, on the reverse strand, counting down.
ACCCTGCAATTGGCATCTATGAAATTATCCACCAATCCTGGGACTGGGAAGGTGTAATAGTCCAGAAAAACACAATGATGTGCAAATTGTAATTTTCAGCTAAATTGCCTAGTGATACAGTGTTACAACTGGAATTTAATCTGGAAGAATTATCAGCTGACCTCTGAAATCCTTTAGTGTTCGTGGACTTGAATGTAGGTGTGTCGTACATTTGCATGTTATTTTCCAGTTCTGGTTCTAACTGTGTCACAGAAATAATAAAAATAGCACGGGTTCAGAATTTCATTGCATGTTTTAACCCCCCCCCTCTCTCTCGTGTATTGTTGAAGCCAAGTTTAACATAATTATTAGAGATTAGAGCTACATGAACTTCCTGTCCAGCTCATTATTTTTAATCATTTTATTGTGACGTATGAACTTATTGAAGTTCACAGACGAGCTGAGCTGAGAACCTGATACTATTCCATTTTATTAAAAATTATCGCTAAAATTCACCACGGTCTAGTCTGTGTCTGCTTGTAATTTACTTACATATAATGAAATGATATACTCTTTAGCTACGGATGTCCATTAAAAAGGGTACGGGAATTTTTACCAAGGTTTTGTCTTTGTGTATTGAATACAGTTTAGGATGTAATCCAGTGGCTTTAGATGTGGGATTCTGTAAGTATATTAGTGGGGCAGTATTAAAGTGTTTTATATGCTGTTACGTGCAAACGTGAATTAGGAGATTGGTATAGACAAAAGATTGGGATTCAGTTCTTATTGTATTCAAACTTGCGTGACATTCGGCAAGAGTGTGTCAAGAGAGTAATGCTTTTTAAAATTCACGTTTCATGTTTCTGCCTTTCAAATGTCTCAGTGGGAAAAGGTATTGAGGTATAGATAAAGAAAGTGAAGCAATAATGATGCACGTTAAATGCACTTTCGCACTCAATCGATTCTCATCAGAGAAATATGAGCGTCTATAGTCTATAGAGTGGAGAGGGTATGTGGTAAAAGTTGATGTCGTAAAGTTTAATCACTCTATCCTGATTCGTGATCACATCAGAAATGATTGTACATTACGTACTAATTTGAGTTGATAGATGCGTGAGTACGTATACATGTGATTGTGAGAGAGTGCTCTTATTCGTATAGTAATTTCTTAGGAGAAAATTCGTATACCAGGAGCTGCTGTAATATTGTAGTTTATTCTATAGTTACCCAATAAGTGGAAAGAACTGCTTTTTTCCCGTAAATGAAAAATACTGAATAGCAAAACAGTGGCTGGCAATGACTTTATAGTAGAAGTGTAGTCTTTACTCGGCGTTAGTAAATAACTTTGATCAAATTTAACTCCACTGGATTATTGCGGAGAGCATTTTTGTAGAAGTTACAAAAAGTATAATAATGCTAATAGGTTGATTTGATTTGTTTGGGTGCTAATGAAAGGCAGAATAAACAAGTGAAAGTTCAATAGGAATATACAAATCTTTGAGTTGATTAATTTACTAGTGTGAATGTGAATTTAAGGTAAAAAGCGTGTTCGGTATTTATTTTATGATGTTTGTTCGATTTATTTGAAATAAAGGGCTGTAATATCGGTTTGTGCAAGCGGAAGATATTTTAACAGATTCCTTATATAAGTTTTGTGCTGAATTGATTTAAAAAATTATTTTCATTTAGATTCATTTTGTCCCTTTCTCAGCATCAGCATACTACGTTTGTCCTATGAGAGAAATTTTAATTGCTTTTTGTTTTGGTCTGTTGTAGGTTTGTGAGAATTGGATTCAATAGGAGTGAGATATGGAGGACTTTATGATATTCGTCGCTACTTATAATGTGGCAACTAGACCACCTGGAGAAGATTTAAAGAAATTTTTGGGTCTGGATGCTGCTAATAATACATACATCAATGTACCTGATTTATATATTGTGGGGTAAGATTCATAATTTTAGTGATGATTAGGTGAAGGACAGTTTTTACATAGTCGATTTAATGGTCCGTCGTTTTGTATAGATTTCAGGAAGTTAAATCGCAGCCTCAGAATATGGTTTGGGATACTTTATTTGAGGACCCTTGGACCGTGAAAGTCAAGGATTGCTTGGCTCCTTTAGGTTTAGTGAAAATTCAAACGCTTAGAATGCAGGGTTTGGTGACAAGTATATTCATCAAACGAATGCACCTGACATTCCTAAGAGATGTAGAAACTTTAACTACTCGAAGAGGCTTCGCTGGAATATGGGTACATATAAGATGTATACACTTTAAATAACATGTGGCATAATGACATGGGTGGGTGCATCTTTGATTTTAGAAGGCATTTTTACGTAGGGCAACAAAGGAGCGATTTCTGTTCGTCTAGGAATCCACGGTTGCTCTTTGTGTTTCGTAAACTGCCATCTCACCGCTCATGATCATCTTTGGCAAGAAAGGATAGATGATTACAAAAATATTTTGGATGGTCAAGTCTTTGCCAATAGAGAAACGTCAAACATTTTATTTCATGAGTAAGTCTTTTCTGTAAATGTCATTTGGTTTGGGTAAATTAATCAATCCTTACCTCGAAGTTCTGAAATTATTGATCGCAAACCAAATTGTATTGATTTTGAGCAGCTATGTTTTTTGGTTCGGAGATTTGAACTTCCGCCTTGATGGAGATAAAACTTCTGGGGAAATCATTGAATTAGTGTCCAAAAATAAAGTGGCCGAGCTATTAGCAGAGGATCAGCTCCTTCGGGTTCGGAGATCTGGCGATGCTTTTTCGGAACTACAAGAATCAGAAATTACATTCCCACCGACTTATAAGTTTGAAAACGGCGTTGACAGCTATGATATTAAGTAAGCCGAAGTAGTAGTGATAATTTTTAAAACATACACGATATTAGCTATTAGCTCCAGGAACGAAGGAAGCATTGGTAAAATTTGTGATTATATCGTAGTATGTAATTTGGCTTGGAAGTTTTGTAAAGAAATACTTGCAGTTGTTTAACAGAGGGTTTGATTAGGTTATAGAAAATTAGAACACAAAACTAATGCAATTAATCAATTAATGTTTTAGGAGGAGACCCGGCTGGACAGATCGAATTCTCTACCAAGTAAACTCGAATGTTTACGATAATGTCAAGCTCAAGGTGGATCCTTTGAGCTACCTGTCCCATATGAGTTATCGTACAAGTGACCATCGTCCAGTAACAGCCTCTTTTCGTATTAAAGTCTTCCGACCGACAATTGAAAAGCTAGTTGAATTTCATGATATCCCTTTATGGTATATTAATGACAGCAACAAAATTTTCTTCTCAGTCTGTCCTACCCTTGAAACTTCTCCAGAAGACTGGATTGCCGTTTTTAAGGTACCTAAAATTTGTGATTCTCTTCGAATAGACCTGCGACTTAATTTCTTTCTTGACGACGTGAAGTCAAGTAAAAATAAACAAGGGTCGTTATTCTCCATGGGAATTTGGTCAGTGGCATGAGCGTGATATTCATACAAATTTTTTTTTGTGTTTTCAAACTAGGCGGATTTTTCAAGTTTGGATGAATATGTAGCTTATGTGTACTCACCAGCTAACCAAGCTACCGAAGCCGGCGTTGATACAATCCAAATGCAAGAATTGTACAATCCAGAAGAAGCCTCTGTTGTCTTTACAGAAAACAGTATTCCTTTTGAAGGGTCGTACGTTCTTCTGTACTTCTCACATGCATCGCGGTCGATATACGGAATGAGCAGTGCTTTTAACGCAGTCATTAGATAATTCAAGACACGAAAGTTTTTAATGTACCAAAGGGATTCCCCTCGTCCGGGGAAGCCAGTCTACGAGCAAATTGAAGGTTTTTTTGCAGATACTGATATTAATTATTACGCTCATATGCAGCCGATTTCGTAGGAAAGCGAATGTAATTTTGTTTTTGTTAAATTTGCTCACAATCAGTACGACTTTGTAGTTCCGGCTCGTAACTTACGAGTTAGTTACTATGATAAGCGCACTAAAACGTATAAAAGAATCATAGCATTTAGCAAACTGAATACTTTATTGCGGTCCCTCCTAAGACTTATTTGAAAAAATTAAATATCTCTGTATACAATACATGACGCTGTAATATAGCTCGTAGGTCTAGTCTAAGGTTCTAACATTTAGAATTCGTAGCATAGGCTAAATTAGAGCCAGTTAGGGACCATAGGGGAGTTCTAGTAATGTTTGCATTTCCCTACCCTTGCATTTGTCTTTTTGAGGGTTTTAAACAGGCAGTTCTTGGTTTTTAAACTATATTATTAGTGACTACAACTGGTACAGCTAGAGACTTGTTTTTGAATGCACAATAGAAAACAGTGCAGTGCTGGCAGGTGCATGTTCAAAGTTCAGTTTTCTCTACAGTTCCCTTCGTGAATCGGAAACCCCTTGAAAACAACAATATTATTTCGTATTTTTATGGTTTTTAAGAAGTTGAAAATACCTATTATAGTAATATCGTATTTACGTTTTTGGAAATGAATCCTTAACAACACTCTTTGTTAAATCGCGCTACAACTTCAAACGCTAGTATTAAGATTTACGAAAAGATTTAATGTACAAATTTTGTTTCTCCTATACTCTCTAAAGTAGTCGCGCGAAAGCAATTACATTACTTTACATAAGCATTAAAATCCGCTTGGAAAATATCACAATTAATAACAAGTTTATTTTTGTATACCTACTTTACACACGACATGCAATGTTCTTGAATTGAAGGAAAATTCACAACTCACATCACAATCAGCCTGAATTTTAAAGTTTTATTGCTCGAACAGTCAAGGATGGGAATTCAAATCGGAATTATATTCAAAAATTTCGAGTATCTGAATTCAAATTGAACGAAAAAATCTTTAGGTGATATTTTAATCCGAAATCGATTTCATATAAAATAGGAGTATTGGAATCGGTATTGAAAAATTTGTTTCGAATTCCGATTTCGATACTTTCTCTAAACAAAGAGCAAATTAGTAAGATTTACATTGAATTTTTTACGCCCTGGGAGGTTTTCATAATATATTTTTATAATGAAAAGTGTAGATTTAAAAACTGTGCACTATTATAGCGTTAGATTTTTATCTCAAACCGAAAAAATCTCCATAATTTTATGAAAAAGCGACAACGAAAATTAAAAAAGTATTCCTAAAGGTATTCGAATTGGAAATTGGAATCGGTATGACCGAATATTCAAATGATATTCAAATTCATATCGGAATCCGAAAAAAACTGTATTCCAAAAAGTATTGAAAATCGGAATTCAATGGGGAAAATATTTTAATTCGAATTTTAATTTATATTTTTCCGATTTCCCATCATTGTGTCGAAGGTTCGAACCACGTTGCACCATCACATCAAACTTTATGCCTTCACTGAATTTAAAAATTTATTATTGTGTCATTACAGCCTAGGTCATAGAACTCTCCTATTGTGTTATTGTGTATGAATATGCATTTTGGAATGCGCATGACCTTACTGAACAATTGAACTGTAATAGAGTACTAGCTTTAGCCGCAAATAGTGATCAAGAAAGTAGATAAGCCCATAAATCCATACCTTTGCGCTCTGCGCTGTTCTTTATTTCTTCACGCAATCAAATTAATATAAAAAATGAAACAACTCCAAAAATTACGAAACTTGGAAACCTATAGCAACCAAAGGCTTTCAAATGAAATAATAAATACCTTGCTAGAGTGGCCTTGATGCCTCTAATTGCTGTAGGAGAGTAAGCAACGTAAATCAGCATACGCCTGACGGACGACGAAAGATGAGTGTTGCATGAACTAATTGAAAGATTCGAAGTTGATTATGTACATATGTGGCACTAATGGTGATCGTACCAATGCTTTTATGATATAAAGCACCAGTAATTTACTTGCCTCAATAAAAATAGTTAGCGTTAGCATTTAGCATATGTCATTATTTGAACTTACCTGCATTGCTGTCACAATAACTAAAACGGGAGTCAATAATACTTGCTCACACCTTCAACCTTCAACCGTAGCTTGTTGTCCACATACATGCGTACTTATGTAAGTGAATCGTTTTATTAGTGCAAAGTACAAATCTACTGGAATAAAAAATCGAAATCATTGATTTCAAAAGTTCTATACAGAAACATGCAATCATGTGTTTATTTAAGCACGACACAGAAAGCCTTCATATCATAACCTTCAACAGTACTAGAACTAAAATGCCTTGAGGGTTGGGCTTTTTTAATATACTGGCTTTGGCTTTGCATTATTCTAACTTTAACGCGTGTTGGAACGCTATTTCAATTAATAGAGCTGGGGCCCGGTC
>JAQFXU010006487.1:0-10178 GCA_034693705.1 Spatulosminthurus flaviceps | reverse complement strand
TTTGCAATAAAAAAATTTTTTCAGTTGAAAATTTTTTTCGAAATTTTTCAAAATTTTATTTTTTTGATCAAAAATTTGTTTTTGGCTAAAAAATGTTTTTTTGCAATAAAAAAATTTTTTCAGTTGAAAATTTTTTTCGAAATTTTATTTTTTTTTCAAAAGCTTATTTTTGGCTGAAAAACGTTTTTTGCAATAATTGTTTTTTGAAAACTTTTTACATAAAACTTTCATGTGACCTCAACATATAAACTAAAGGGGTGTAGGGCGACGGTGTGGTGGGCTGACGCCGCCCTACGCGACAGCATTAAATTATCGCGGAGCGATGATTTTTACTGTAAAGTCGACCGTTACCGTTGTGCCAACAATTTTAGACCATGTGACTTTTCTGTGAACAAACTTCGTCAGATGTAACTCCAATTTGGGCTGATGATGCAAAATGCAAAATGTCTGATTGATTGAACTGTGCTTCGGGTTTTTAAATGTATTTCTGTGCAGTATATTATTGAAAACATTTGGCTCGAAGCTAAAAACTTCGCTACATTTTATACACTTATGAGGCACCCGTAATTGCTTATAGAATTGTTTAAACAATTCTTAATTAATTAAACAGTGGTGTAAAGTATTAGTATTTTGTCTATAGACAAAATGTTAAATTTTTCTAACAACGAGCATTGCATATTGCATTTCTTTAGAGGCAAACCTCGATCCCCTCTCTTTTAGGGCTAGGTCGTCTACTAGGAGACTTACAATTTATTTTAAATACAAAAGAGTAGAGAAGCTTGTTAATTTTGTATTGTATATAGGTAACTTTTTTTGTTACTCAAGCCCACACAGATACAGTTAGGGAGTAATCTACATTTGAGAAAAGGTGAGAGTGTGAGAGTGTGTGCTAAACGCTTGAACGCATGTCATAATTTACGTGCTTTTTTAATTTATGTAGGAACATACTGTTACTGATGAATATAATTTTTGTTTACCATGTTACATAGTGGTCTATTGGAAGGCTATTGATTACTAGGCAGTTAGCGAAACCACTTATTTATCTCCCGTATAAAACTTATAGCACTTATGGAACGTATAAACCAAAATTTTACATGTAAAATTTTCATCTATACGTTCTATAAGTGCTATAAGTTTTATACGGTAGATACGTAAAAAGTTGCGCTAACTGACTATTATCTAGAATAACACCCATAAGTATTTAAAGTTTTTAACACGTTCTGTAGCATTTCCATGAAAGGACATTTTTCTAAGTCTACTGGAATTTTTTTTATCGTTGCTCTTGTGAAACATCCCCAACTGTTGATCAATGTGAGTGGGATGTTATGAATATTCGTTACGAATTAAGTCTGCAATCTTCAATTACTTCATAAGCAATTCATTTGCTTAACCTAGACATCTAGGGTTATTACACTTCTGTATCTGAGATGTTGCAAGTTGCAATGGTGTTGTAATTGCGTATGCACTAAAGACAATAAACCAAATTATATTATTATTATTTTTGAAAATTAATAATAAGTCCGTTGTCACTACACCATACCATGAGTCGATTTCCTTTAAAGTTTTTTGAAGTTTGGCGACAGCTGAGTGTACACTTGTCATCCACATAATATAATATAATGTCGTCAGCAAATAATAGGCATCTACATAGTGAAACGATTGTAGGAATGTAGCAAAGGTCATTTATAAATATAATGAATAGTTAAAGGCATTGGTTGACACTTCTGGTAAAATAATATGCTCATGCTGTAATAAGGCTGGACATGCTTTTTGCTATAAGAAGTGAAGTGTGATGATGAAGGTATAGGCCTCGACCTCTGCGTCAGAATTCCGAGAATGCTAATAGCTCTGCTAATTTAAACTAGTTAGTCTGGGGACACTGTGTGGGCACTTCAGACTGATTGGGTAGATTTTTCTGAACTCCCCTTTAATTTATTTAGGTTACCTTTTACATTTCCTAATTCTCTTCGTAGGTTACAAATTACAGCTAGCGTTTATGTAGATATAGTTCAGTTTTGAATAATTTTAATAATTAAGTTTCAAGGGTCGCTGACACCGCTAAGTCAGAATTCATAATTTCAGCTAATTTAAACAAAGATAGTTTACCTAATTTTATTTCACCTAATAGATTTTCCATTACCAGTTGATATGGATGTGGAGGTTAAAGTACATACAGTATCTTTTAGGGAAACGGTAGATTTAGATTTAGCAAATAATCCTGGTGTCCCACCACCTACACAACCTGCTTTTGTTTGGCCTATAACATTAAATGGTGGAAATTCATATCAAGCCAGTATATATACTGTTGCTGATTTTTGTACAAGTGGTGTTCCACAATTAAATATTTTGGAGAAAATATTTCCAAGCTTTATTCTGTTAGTGCGATTTTGAAGGTAGCTATACATAGGGCTGTAATTTGTTCATGGAAAAATCCATTTGAAGTTAGTTTAGGGTATTGTGTGGTTAAGTATTGTTAGAGTGAAACCACAAACCACAACAGTAACAAGTTTAGGCAAAAAAGTAGTACGAAGATTGATGCTCGTAACATAATAAGTATAATAATAATATTATTACGAAATCCGTAATATTATTTTATTGAAATTTTCAAAATAATAATACTAAAACTTCGAAATTAGAAAACTTTTTAGTATTTGAAACATTTTTATAATTTCTTACGAATTATTCCAAAAATTATGACTTCGTAATCACTTTATACAAGCGCAAGCACGCGATTTAGTTAAAACATAGAAGTGCTGTTTAAGGGTACTGACTGGCCCTGGAGGTCCCATCACGAATTTTTGCAAGGAAGTTCATAATTACGTAAACGATTTTTTTAATAAATTTTTTCCAAAATCCCTTTGGTGGAACACTTTTAAATAAATTTGTAATGCTATTTAAACGGTGACCATGCACCAACGAAGTGCCTGAATTTGTTGAAAACATTGATTCACTCAAAAAGGGTGGGGACATGAGGGCTACAAATATTCATATATATATTCTATATATATACAATTAATTGGATTAAGTTGCAGAAAGATTGTAAAGCAACGAGATAGCGGTTTTTACAAAATGATTTTAATGCTTTTTTTTACGAAGATTACTGAAAGTAGTGCAGATTTTAATATTCGTTTTACTTTCTTTTTGCTAGAAAAAAGCTAGACTTGACTTTGAGCTACTTTGCATTCGACAATTAGTAGGTAAACCTACTGCAGCACGATGATTCGGTCATCATGTAAATGATGAGTGGCTGAACCGTGGCTCATGCTTGCATGTGTCTACGACAGTCTTGGGTTTACGCTAGAATAAAGAGGATCGTAAATAAGATAATCTCTCAGCTACGGTGGATTGCGGTGCGAATATTTCTACAATTTCTTCAAGTTTAATCAACTATTTGAAGAAGCACGCGCGCGATGACATAGTGATTCATCACCATCGGAAAACACTCGTCACTCAGTTCGTGGACGGACAAGGTTTCTATTTCGACACCACAGCAGATAATTCACCTACAAAAATAAGATTTATAATCATTTTTTTGCTATAATTAAACATATACAAATGGCTACATGATTTTAGGGAATGACTTCATGCAGAAAATTGATGCTACCCTAACTTCTTATAATAATAAATTAAAGCTGTTTACTAACCCCGAAAAGACTATTCCATTGATCCAGAGGATGATGAATGTGTCTGTTCCGCGCGCGGTTCGGACTTCATTTCCCTACGACTATGTCATAGGACCAGCACACCTGAGGCTCGAGTGTGGCATTTTCAGTCCAAAGATTCACCAATCTTTACGGATGTCCATTGTGTTTGATCCTGCTCTAGCCAATCCTTCTGCCTCCAGTACCAACTTTGATCCATCGTCGAATGCAATGATACATGGCCTTGATTGGAAGTCCTACTTGTTGTAATTAATTTGTAAGCTGATAAACAGAAATAGGCAAAGGCGTTTTCATAAACAAGTTTGCAAGACAATATTTTATCAAAATTCGAAACATTTATATATATATATATATAGGTTTTTATCTTTATGATCGTCAAAATCTTCTACTTCGCTATCGTCAGTCGAAGTGATGATGAGCCCAATTCAACCATCCAGTCCAATATAGTTCAGTTCTTGCAGATTTAAATGGTTATAGTTTTGTTCAATTAACTGATGAACAAAACTAAACGTGAACTATTTTACAGTCCTATCTATACATTAGCAGTTTAAGTCCCGAACAACAATTTATTAGATACAACTGGAATTTCGACCAATGTGCCGCAGTGAAATTTTGGCCCATGCTTATTTTCATATGGATACGTAATCATAACTAATAATTTCATAATTATTGTAAAATGCGTATATGCCACAGGAAAATAATAAAAATTTATTATTTTTCTTATAACATCACAAAAAGGTTTGGCAAAAGTTTATATACAAAAGAATTTCACAAGAAATGTAACAGTGCGTTGCTATGTTGTATAAAATTAAACAAAATGGCATGTTAAAACGGGCCGAAAATCATTGTAACCACCCAGAGACGGGGGAAGTTGATCGCGCGGGATCCTCTTCATTATTTTAGGAGCCCATATTTTCTGATTAGTTCCCCAAACTTCGTAACGTTCCAAGACATTTGCCATAAGAGGTTTGGCCATGTTAATTACTTGCTCCACTACCGGATTAACTGGGGAGGAACATATAAAGTAAGTTAATCTTATTAATTTTTTAAAATATTGATACGTATACATCAAATCCAAATCCAGGAATGTAAACGGAGATTGATTAAAGTGTTTTTGAATACATGCTGGGAAAAAAACATGAATTTTTGTTGTGATAAATGGGAAAACAGATTGATAAATTCTGGTGTGTATTTAAATGAATTAATTACCATTTACCATTCACAATGTAGCCGTAGCTGAACTGATTCACCGCGCGCTGAAGTTTGGACATGGTCGACAGAACTAGTCTTGTAGCTTGGAAGTACATTAAAATTACTTGGGTTCGAAAGCTATATAGGATTTATTTTAGTATTACATGCATGCATACCCAATTATCTAAAACCTACCATTTCCTGAGAATAAACGCTCAGCAGCAAATCCATCGTAGTCAAGTATAGAAACGATTTGACTTGTTATCCACGTTCGATTTTCAACTCTATTGAACAAGGCACCTGTGGCAATGTCGTCAATCCATCGGTCGTAATTTTCCTCAAATATTTTCAGCTCCTTTGGATGATCAGCCAACCAGCGAAGATCCCAATGGCCCCAATTTACCAGAAACACTGGAACCGTTTTCAGACACACTCAAATAATTTTAAGAAAATATCGAAATGCATTTTTTACAATGCAATGCGAATAAAATTTACACGTTTTCTTCGAGAGATTTTTCGTGGTATAACTACAAAATTAAGCACTGACGCAACGCTGCAGGCTTCAACCGGCATTTAGATTTTAGATAAAAGTCCAAGGTTTTAAAATTTTGGTCTCAATTCAACAGGGAAAATTTACTTAAGTTTTCTGGATGTTATTTACCTGGCAAATCGTCGTAGTCTTGACCAATAATTTGGTAATAAAAAGGTTCAAGCTTGCTTTTGGTTTTCCCTGATTTCCCCGTATGTGTGATGCAATTCTCATCCTAAATATTTCAACTATCATCAATCATTGTTGATTCATTTGTAATTTAAATTTAAAAGATTATTTCAAACTGCAAAACCTTACCTCTTTCCCCTCATTTTGTGAATATCCAGCAAAGACTAATTTTATACCCCATATAATAGCTATGAAAAAAAATTTTGTTACGTACATAACAATTTATCTTAAGCTATACTTATCTAACTTAACTAACAAACTGGGATTCTAAAAAAGGCCCTAAACTTTCAAAATATTGTTTCAAGTAAACTACAATATACACAGATGGGCGTTGACAAAGTTAGGAAAAAGGGTATAAAAATATCCTACGTCCCAACCTAACTCTGGGTGTCATTGTCGCAAGAATTTTGGTTTATATGCACCAAGGTCAGTTTTAATATTTGGATATGTATTAGTGTGGTTGCTTAAAACACGTGTAAATTTTCAATACCAAAATATCCAATAAATGATTTCAAACTGCGTGAGAAAAACAATACCTAATTCGTCATGCCTCCTTCATCTCCTACAGTTCGCTAAGCCTTTCAGACTCCCAGGGACCTTGGAAAAAAAATTCAGGGGTGCCATGCCGAAGTTCTGTTGATAGAGCTCGGATCAAGTTCTGGAATAATAATTACGGCAGATTACATTCTATCACAGCTTGAATAATAGAAAGAATATAAAAAAAATCGTTTGTTCCTCCCATACTACATACCTTTGGTCAATGATTATCCTACCATCGTATTGGTGCGGAACGATAGAGACTGGCTTTAACAAGATAAATCTGACACCTGAACCTATTCCTGAACAACAGCGTAGCGAAGGGCTGACAGCAAGGCCGATAGCTTAAACGTTAAATCGGAACCGGTAGGTAGAAAACCACAGCCGGAGCGTAGGAGAGTTAAGTCACCGGGGCACAATGAGCCAACACAAACAATTGTCGCATATTAATAATGCCATCCATGGCTCTCTGAGTGGGAGTTGGGCTGGACAACGAAAAAGATGTTACGAAGGGTCAGCAGCGAAAAATCGAGCACAGTCTTGGATTTCACCTTGCTTGGACCTCCTCTCTCAATTGACAAGCCTGACTCAAGTCCATTCTTCTGCCTGAGGAGAGTATAAGCAGTATAAAAGAAGTATTCCTGAAAAGTTGGAGGTGAGATGACACACATTATTGCATAAAAGAAATATATTATTTTGTATGTCTCCGCGAACCACACTGTGTCTTTCCTCCGTAAGTTTCTAGCTCCTTGGGGAGACGTTCATCTCCTACCAGAGAGATTGCTACCTCTAGTCCCTTCCAAGTTCTGCTGAGGACTGGTTGTGAGAACCATTTTGGCGGACTCTCCCGGACTGCTCCGAGAGGCCTACACACAACATTCTTGGGACTTTTGGAACTGCACCCAGAAGTCCCGGCTAAGAAAATTTTCATATGAATTCGGTAACAATGCAGTGCAAATCGAATAGACTGTGGTGTGCGGAGAGGAATATGCGCTGGGGTGATACCTTAATTTTAGTAGCATGAGAATCCATGTATTAATTATTATTATTAAATTCTTTTGTGAAGTTGGCAGGGCTGTAAACCGCAGCACTACCCCAAAAAAGAGATTATCCGGATACCCTGGATTGGATCAGCAAGGGACTAGTGGCATTCTGCCACTATGTCAGAAAGAGAACACCTAATCAACAATCTACTGATTAGGCTTGGAAGGAAAATAGATGGATGCTATAGTGACATTGTAATTTGCTATTGTTTGAATAATTTAATACCTTAGGAATAGAAGTTGGGCTTATTTTTCTCTTTGTTCAATTTCCTCGTCACAGGGGAGTAAAACTGTACACACAAGCTTGAGGTTATAGGGTGAGCGGAGAGGAACGGTACTGGCTGACCACATTCATGCACATTCATGGAAATGACTGTTGATGTCAACATCAACTTGGTCTACATACTATTTTTCAACCGTGTGTGAGACTGCGAACCCAGTTCTGACCCAGCTGCTGTGCACTTCTTTGAGGTCTGAATCTCAAATCTTTTCTATAATAATTACTATATTAGAATTCGGGGTTACTGTGTCTCACTCATTCATCGCGCTAATTCAAGAACCTTATGTCTACGCAGGCCGAGGAAGGAATTTAGGCTTCAAAGATAAAACCTCCTGTAACTCATGATTTCGCTTTAAGGACTTGTTATGACCACGCCGAATGTCCTCCTTGAACCCTATTGAAAGGTTTCAGAAGCGGGACTTGGTGGCCGTCCAGACTACATACGGAACAATGGTATTATAGTATTTGCATCAGCATACTGGAAACCGATGAGGATTGGGGATTTTGGAATCTCCAACTGGAATCGTACAACTCCATAGACCTCCCTCCAGGGAATAGTGTCAAGAGCCTAGGTGCCTAGGGGATACATGTTAGAATTAGTTCTAAGTAATTATTAATTATTTCATGAATTCGTAAATTAATGTCTTAAGTATTTTCCGCACTTAGCTGCAGTAATGCGTGCTTTTTCTGGCTGAGAGGAACTCTTTAAGGCATTTTAAATAATTTCCTCCAAAATACAAGAACTTTTCTGAGGAAACAAGCAAATTAATAATTGTTATTGTTTCTGGTGTTTGAAATTAGAAGAAAGTTAATAGTCAAAAGAAATTTTGTATCTAAAGGCATCTGAAAATGCTAAAATGACTGCTGTTGAAATATGGATGTAAGAAAAACCTTGACAACGTGAGCAAAAATCTGATTTGGAAATGTTAACTAATTTAAGTACTTGAATACTTTGAATGTAATTTTTGAGAAAAAGAGCAGGGTTTGGGGGAGATGTTCAAATCAAAGTATTATTTTTGCTCGTTTTTACGGTCCAGAATTTTATGGGGGGTACGTATGTATGTATTGGGTTACTCCTATACCCTATTGACAATTATTATGTGTGGCTGTTCAAAAGTTCACTACATTAACTGGAGCACATTAAACAAAATTCATTGAAGTACATAACATTTGACTAACGTACGTCTACGATCATTGCCTCCGTTCAGAAATGCATGATTATAATTCATTTACTGCATGATGACATATGAAACATTTCATTAAGGAATTTTCAATGGCTTTTGTTAGCGATCAATAAAATACTTTATTCAGTAGAAGTTTTGTAATTTGCTGCTTACTTAGTCTCAACAAATAAAAATATTTATGCTTTGCCAAGCATTTTAGTAGTATGTGGAGTAGTACCGGTCATAAAATGGTGCGCGATAGTACCTGCGGTCGTAATAATAGGGCCTGCCGTACGGCCGAGCATAAGGGTTAAAAAACGGGTCAACTGGACTTAGCCCGGAATAGCTTCCTCCAAACGACGGTATTCCAGTGCTGTACACTACAAAACCAAATATTATAGTTATTATCACATTTATATTAGGTTTAGCCAATACGATAATGTGTTGGAAATCATGCCGTCATCTGTAGGCAGTCAAGTAAACAAAATTTCAAATGTTTATATAAAATGATACAAGAATAAACACAATTCTCTTACATGCAATTTGTGCGCTACAAAACACAGCAAGTACTGTGAATAGCACAAATCCAACGAAAGCTGCCCGCATTTTAAGACAATGAGTAAGTCAGTACGAAGGAATACAAATACTTTTTGCAATTCACAACCTTATAAAATTGAACTTATTGTTGGATAAATAAATAGCTAGCTGTTTTTAAACGTTTTTAAAACCTCAGGGAACCTCCGCTCCAGAAATTCTTGTCATAAATACAGCGTTTTCACTATTCCATTATGCTTATATACCGTCAAGATCTAAATGCAAATCATTTTTCAGGGAAAAACCTCAACAATTCCGAGTTTGAATCTCTTCTGAATAAAATAATGCTCAAAGGTCACCTGTACAACGCAATAAAATTTATGATTTTTAAAAATGAGATTTTCCACACTGTTTATTTGCTTTCCAAAATAACCTTAGCTTTAGTTTGTTCAATTTTCAAAAGTCAATGTTACACTCTAAATGCTAATCAAACGTAATAATCATAACCATGGTTAATAAAAGGATGTATTTACACGTAAGAATGCAGGGGAAAAGCCTATTCGTCATACGTACTTAGAACTTATGTAATTATTATTTTTTGCATAATTTTATTGAGTACTTTACAACCCAACAAAGCCATTTGTAATACAATTATCCGACTCTGCATGTTTTAAATGTGCAATATTTGCTGCATCTGCATCGAATGCGTTAGAGTCATGCAACTGGTTTACGTACTCCAAAATCTGGCCCTTAGTATTTCAGACCAACTTACACGAAAATCAATTTCCCTATAAACTTACTTATTTTCAAGTAAATTAATTATTATTTGCAAATAAATAAAAATCGACTCATGAAAACGTTGTCCTGTTAAGGCTGAATAGTAAGTCCAAACAGCCCAACCGCTTGCTTTAACAGGAAGCGGCAACATTTAAAACTTGTCAGTCGAGCAGGAGCAGCAGATTTTTATTGTGTGGACTAGTAAGGAAGCCCATTCCATGGGCGATGTAAAACGATACGATTCCAGTGTGTTTATGATTCAAAAATTGCTAC
>JAQFXU010006486.1:0-10178 GCA_034693705.1 Spatulosminthurus flaviceps | reverse complement strand
AATAACAATAATGTATAACTGGAATGATTATCGTTCAAAAGATAAAATCGCATATATGGAGCAAACAACAACAGTCTCTCGACTTCTAAACACAATATTATGGAAAAATACGGAGTGAGAGAAAAAAAATATACATACAAAGGGGAAAAAACATTCTCATGGGAACTCCTCACTAGCTTTCCCAGCCAGCCTCTAAAAGTTCCAATGTTAACACGAGAGCAGAGTGCAAAAAAAGAGACATATGATGAGAACGTATATTGTAGTTTTCTCCCTCGCCTCCATGCATATTATTACGTATAAGTATGCATATAGGAGTTTCTTTCTTATTACCACGAAACATGAAAGCACAAAACATATGACTAGCTCAATGATGATGAGAACCTATGATCAAATACAATAAGATATGCAACGTGTGTAGCTGTACACACGTTTAAACGTCAAAGGAGAACATAGACTTATGTACATTACACAGACAGAGGGGATAATTAGAAGAAGGGCAACTTCTTAGACACGTAAAAGTAAAAACTCTCACACAGTAAACTTTCAGTACAACTCAACAACGACTCACTGTACTGATGTTTGAATTGATTGTGTGAATGTGCTCATGAATATACATGTATTATACGTATGTATAAATGTATGATTGTATGTATGTGTGTGTTTGAGCATCCATCAACTCCTGGCTGCAGCTTCATAAATAATAATTATCATTTTATCATGCATGCACAAGTAAAAGAGGAAAAGCAACAATCATGAAAAACAGGTAGCAAGCCAAACTTCCTCTCCAGCATACTCATTATTATCCAAATACCATGTGGCAATACACACACAAAATAAGTACTAAAAGTCTTAAGAGTCCCGATTTGTTTCATACATTCTATAAAACATCCTAACGAAAAATCTTCATCTCGCCCGCTTTCATCAATTTGGGCAGCAGCTCTCGGCTCAGAATTATTATTGCACTGCTACCAGCAGCATTATGTCAAAAAATTTCATAAATCCAATCTACTAACAAGAATAATAATAATTGTTAAAAATTGGCTCACCATATCAGCCGAACCTCCATTCACCACACTCTTGATGTAAATCCCAAGTCGGTCTTGACCCACGCCCTGTGACAACAAAAACAATCATTCATTACATTCATTATCTTTTAATATTCACAAAACAAAAAAATTATCCTTATTCCAAGCTCATATCCGACTATATCAAAGAGCTCCGTAATTTACACAATGTGATGCAATGTAAACCAACAGATATTTCGCAACTTTCATAGGGGTTCTCAGCCTTTTATCACTTATTAGAGGGTTTATTAGAGTTGACATGAGTCAACTCTAATAAACCCTCTGCAGCAGCACAATAGGCTGTAGATTCTTTTGTCCCACGGCGTGAAAGTGACAATTTTCAGGACATTATTGCTTAAAACTTTTTCCTATAAATTATACTTATATAAATATATAAATAAAAAATATAAATAAATCATCTTTCTAAACAAGTGTAGAGGACATGTTGGAGCAACTACGTGCCTACTCGGAGATTAATGCAGCAAAACAGACTAATCGCAGGTCAAAACTAACAAGAATGGGATCCAAATTGGATTTCAAAACCTTCCTTCATAATTCCTTCAAATAGTTTAAATAATATCCCAGAAAATAGACAAGGAAAAGCTACACTGATTATTGGACGTCAAGTTGCCCGTGTGTAGTTGAAATTTAAAAGGCGCAGAAACCACTTTCATGTTCATTCCTTCATCCATCGTCAGTCAAGATAAAGCCCAGAGATAAAAGTCCATTACATTCTCGCTCTCTCCTCTCTTTCGTTTCATCCCTCTATCTCACCTTCCTTCATACACTTTCATCCCAAGAACTAGGATGTAACTGATGTGAGCAAAGCAATACTTTTAAGTGCTATGATACATCAACCCTCCTCCGTTTTAAGTACAACGGCTTATACGACCTCAGTTTAAACCTTAAAATCATGTCTGCTCATTTCATGGCTCAGTTCCAAAAGTCATAAAATCCTTGGAATTACATAGAGTACAGTACATAGAAAGAGTAGAGTACAAACTTCACATTTTCTAATTTAGCATTATAAACCAAAAATCACTACACTCAATATCTAATCAAGAGACTCTAGAAAGTGAATTTTTCTGGGGAGAAAAATAAATCTCATATCCATCTTTCTCAATCAACCCTTAAAAGTAAAGCTCTATACACACCGCTTGTAATTAAAGAAAACCAGATTGCACTAAAAGCAATCAAAATTATCTTAATAGTTTTTCTGCCAGCAGAAACAAACAATCATTTCCGAAACCCGCACACAAACTCAACTACAAGTCTGGTTTCTATCTAAGGTTATCCTACAATGGTTTAATGAATAAAGCTGCACAGGAGATGAAGGTTAAATTCCTGGAAAAACATCCCAGGAATTTCCAAACAAAATATAGCTGCTTTACTCTTCCTTCAATCCAACTTTAATAGGCACAATTTAATATTTTTAAACCTTTTAAACATCTTCGCCGAATAATTTTTAAATCTCACCTAATTTATTTTAAGTAAATCCGAATTGTTAACAATTTTAGTTGATATTTACCAGTAGTGGTACAGGTACATAATAATTTGGTCCTATCAATTTAAATCTAAAGGTTGAAAGTTACCTCGCCCATTGCCAGATGCTCATTCCCGTACAATACTTGGTCATCATCAGGAGTGTCTACAGTGAAGCACGTGGGATCAGGCTCAACGCATGAGATGGCAAAATCCACACTTTTCCTCCTAGCTAATTGTTGGACTCTTAACCGACTTAGCCTGGCCTCCAAATCAATCACATTATAAGTCCTTCCCCCACTACAGATCGTCATCCCATTATTATAATGACTATCCAGCAGCAAAGCTTCATCCGCTTGACTCAATTCTAAAATCTCATTCTCATTATTGTGACCATTGGTAATGGCTGTGGAGCCATCATCCTCCTCACCCTGATGATGAATACTAATGCCTCCATTGAACACACTGATACTATTCGTAGAGTGAATACTTCGATGTCCTTTAATGCTACTGCTACCATTATTGTTGTTGTTGCCGCTGCTGCTGCTGGTAATAATATAACCGTTTCCATGATAACTAGAAGTGGAGGCGGCATTATTATGACTACTACTGCGGTGATGATTACTATTGTTGTTATTGTGAGCACCAGGCTCAGCATAACTTAATGGTCTCCACTTCTTCCGTACAATAGGTCTCCCTCGAATGTCAACGCTTTGTACATTTGAAGTCCGCCCGATTGTAGAGCTTCCATTGACAACCACTTTCTTCTTACTCTTCTCCTTAGATTTGCTCGCAATATTACCACCATTATTATTACTATTACCATTCGAGCTTGTCTCACGACTTTTTCCCTCTCGACTTCTATGATGAGTACTACTTGGATTTTCACTTATTGGTTTTTCCTTCTTATTGGCATTCAACACCCCACCACTTCCACCTTTCTGAGCCTCACTAATATTATTACTGGAACTCTTCTTCGATTTCAAAATGCTTGGGATACTTTGAATAAGTAACATGTTCCCTTTCGTCTTTTTGCTCATTTTCGCAACCAACGACTCTTTTCTCCCTTTGAGATTTGACATTTCCACTCAACCAAAATAACCTTCCTCGACAATACTCAAAAGAAACATTGTCAATTTCACAAGACACCCAACATTCCACAACCACTCGAAAATATTCGTATTTGTTAGCATCAGACCTCTCACGTAAATATTCCTCACAGCTCCAAAGTTACATCTAAACTGAACAAACCATTCACTCTCCAAAATTTTAACGAGAGTAAATGTGTACATATAAAATGTACACATACGCTCTTTAAATACTTCACTGTGCAACAAAAGGCGTAAAACGGAAAATCCAAGCAGAAAGAGCGAAGAGTCTTGCTACAGACTAAGCTTTGGTTTTTTCCCCGTATTTCTCTGTCTGTATTCCAAAATTTAATTTCCGTCTTCCTCCAAAATCCGGATTTTCTTCGCACGCCTCACTTGTACTCCCATTTTTCCGCACTAACGAGTTATTGCACCCACACTCTCCCCATAGTTATACATTCAATGTCTACGTACTGACTATTACACCTTTTTTGTAGTACATGTATATGCTCTCTACTCAACTTCACGTGAACATGATTGTCTTCACTTTATTTGCACCTACGGTGAGGTCTTATAAAACCACTAACCAACACAAGTTAGTCGGAACTCAAAATAATAATAAAATTGTTATTCACGGAGGTAGACTGTGATTTTTAATAGTGCACGTAGGACAATGCAATGGCAGGTGAAAGAAATAGAGAGAACAGAGGAAAGCGATATACTTACAACCAAATTAGAGCGTCACGTACAGATATATTTACTCCGCATTGTTTTCTTGATTCTGGTTTGTAGTGTACTAGTAAAAATTACCTACAACAAATGATAACCATTCATTGCAAAAATTTATATTTTATTCCTCTCCTCAACTGCAGACAATAAAAAAGGACACTTATGAACTACACCAATAAACTTCACTAAATATATTACCAATAAGATAAAACACTTTGGCAAGCATAAAGCAGTACAAGTTAAAGATAAAGGGTAAGAATAAAAAATTTACTAGTGTTGCGGGTGTACAATAATTATTAATACGATGATTATGTGCGAGTGTGGAACTCTTTTCACTGCCGACTCGCAGTCGGATATAATTACACTCCGACTCCGACTGAGTAAGAAGAGTGAGAAAATCCAAGAAATCAAGTAACTCTCCGTCTCAAATCATGTGATCAACTAAATCCTTTTCCTTTTCTCATTCTTAAGACACATTACACATTTTAATGTGGCCCCAGGCTGGATTTCCATCCTTTGCATGCATACTACTGCTTTTTAGACGTAACAGATGTACCTGTATAACCAAATACCTATATATTACTTACATAACATATTAAGAGATGTATACCCAGACAGACACCACATTGCATATGGAAGGAAAATTCACACGCATTTAATACACCTGTCTCCTACACATTCTATTAGTCTGTAAGTCTGTTATATCATAAGTATTTACACGCACCATTAAAGTTGCACCCTCTTTATACCAAGTAATCACCCTTAGACATGTGACATGTCTCTCTTTAAAAGGCACATCAATAATCTCTCTCAACTCTCTCAGATAGCAACATCAACAATTTTCGCATTTGTCATCCGAAACAGAAAAAGATTTTCCGCTTCTTCCAACTTCTACTTCTTTCTTTTTCTATGCATAAATTATAAGTTCCAAAAGAGATAAAAAAAGCTATTTCCTCCATTCAAATGAACCTTGTCGGTGTTAAAAAATCAACTTGCCGCTTCATTCACTAAAACTTGTTATAAAAAATTATACAATCAATAAGAGCTGTACTACAACTGGCCACTGTACAACAACCTGTTCAATCATAAAAGTAGCATCAACTTACAGCCTTGGAAAAAGCAAGGAATACATACTCGTCTTACTACACACTTCTTTTCCCCAAACCAAACCATACACAAACCAAATACACGGGGCAATAAGCACAAGGAAAAAACATTGGAAAGGAAGGGTGGGGGAGGTTTATAAGTATCAAAGGAAAGAAGTGTCCGTACCAGAAGGCTCCAGGTTGAGTCATCCATTAAAAGCTCGTAGGAAGGAGAGCAATGTAAAGGACCACAGCAACTTATAACTCAAGCGAGCGAGCGAGCAAATGACTGACTGTGAGTGAGATAGAGAGGAAATGACTTCACTTATTAAATGCACGTTATTTTCGTTCAACTTTGTAAACAAAACACACCTTCGTCAAAATGAACGTCACAGGGTATGACTTCGTCATGAGATCAGAATCCTGGAGAGAATTCGTCGTTACAGAATAATTTCAACTCTAGCCTTCTATCACTATCTACTCAAAAACTTAAAAAAATTCTCATACATATGTATCATCAACAAAGCTCAAAGCTCTTGCTCAAGAGTTAATTTATTTCTAACACAAATTTTAATTCCTAAGCTTCGGTCATTTCGGCCGGAACCGCAATAAAAACATGAGATTTCATCCTTCCAATCCTCCTTTAAACCTCATTGTGTGTCCCAGTGTTGTGTAATTTACTTTCCTATCATTTTAATTATTCAAATTAATCATCATATGTCCAACCGGAGCATACACTTTAAACTCCTTACATCCCCAGTTATAGTGTAAGGGAGCCCAACTGTTCTCAAATCCCAACTAATTTTTAATATAACTATTTACACTCCTTAATGGTAAAATTAATGGACGCACGGAGCCAAAAACTTTATAAGAGAGGAGAAGATAAACTAGAGAAAAGTCTTAGCAAAAAATAGTAGATAGAATAAAATGCTACTAAACCTTATTATATTGTCGTCTCTAAGTAGCTGTAATAACAACCGAGAGCCTCTTTCTTCGAAAAGAATATAGCGTGACTTACTTTAAAGTATACAGACAGACAACAATGGAAACGTGAGCCATGCTTTATAGATTCCCACAGAGTCATAAAAACATTCTTCAAAGCATTACCTTTGGATTTGCCGAGGTAAGTATACCATATATCTATGATATATACAATCTTGCATTAACACATAACTTACCATTGGTCCATCTCCTACTCTACTTTTATACTACACTTTTCTGAAACATAAAACCTCAACTACACGCTATCCTACACCTTGGACTCATCTTGTAAGTACCACTAACTACTCATCTTCGTACGATTTAAGTTTTTTCAATATGTAGAAATACGATTCTTTTATTTGCAAATCGTTTTATGACTCATTCATCATAATTCTATATGTGCTGCAACGTATATACACTCATATTCTATCAAAGATAACAATTGAAATGCAACTTCTATTCTCATTACACTAACACATTTTTTTATACTTGCTCCCAATAATGTTACCCTAGCATCATATTCATGAGTTTAAATACGTATATACTTACAATAATTACAAGCAGATATCCTACAAATTCTGTCCATTCTACTGTGTATTTTAGATCATATCGCCTTCAGTAAAAAAGTTAAAGCTTGAACTTCGCTTCCAATATCATCCTATCTTCATTTGCTGAAATTAGTGAAATTCTATACCCTTAATATAATAATAGCTAGTCCTAAAAAACAACCCTCTCAACTCCCTCATAGAAAAATGTACGTAAATACTATTCAAAAGCAATCTTCGATGAAAAACAACGATGGACAGGAAGTAACTATATTTTACTACTTGAACCCACTAATAGCGCAAAGGAAACGAGACGTGATTCTATATTTTATCTTTCTTGTATCTTCACCGTATCCTTTCATTCCTTTCTCCTACCTGTTACAAATACATACAAGTACAGAAACTGAATCAGTAAAATACAGCTGTATCTAAGTACTATGTACATAATAATCGTAATACGTATAAGCTGATACACCTCGTGTCTACTTGTGCAAGGCAATTCACGTGTAGCATTGACTGTAAATCCATACGCTACTTTTGAATATTGCAAAAGAACGTGCCAACCCTTGGTTACCTCAGGATTAAAATTTCTATCCAAAATTATGTCCTTTTCTGCGTTGACAGGCTGACAATGTATCAGCTTATACAAAATACACATAAAAATGGAAGCCTTTTGAAAGGTTCTAAATTTGTCAGATTTCTACCACGAAGTAAGTATGAGACGACGACGGTAGTACATTCCAATTCAATTACTGAAGGCAAATCCTCATAGGCTTAAAACAACTTTTTTTGTATGCGCCGGTGAGTCTAATGGAAAGTCGTCTCTGGTAGAAGGCAGGAATTTCGAGAACAAGAAATGAAAACAAGGTGAAGGTGATTCGTAAATATTAAAAAAGACAGTGTATGGCTATTTGTGGCAACAATATTATTAATCCTCTGAGAATTCCATTCCATCAAGTAACAGTAATTGTGAGTGCATGTATGATTCGTTCGCTATAATGCATCCATGATGCACCGAAACGGAAACTTTGCTACATTTTAAAAGCTGAGTTTACACCATATGAATTATTACAGTCACGTCCCCAATTTCATCAGAGAATTCACAAGGGACGTCTTACTCATGGAACAAATTAGCTCCGTAAGACACCAACAAAAGTAAATATAATTTAAACTTCCTAAAAACATCGTGCTGTTTCTCAATATATGTCTCTGGACTTTCACGTCACAAGCTTTTAGAAATACAAGTCAGACGGGCCGGCGTCCCACCTTTCGATTGCTTTGACACTTTGACACTGTCAAATATATGTTTAGAAACTCTATCATTACTATTACATTCCTGCCAATAATGATCTAGTGGCACATGAAGTTTTGAAATAATCTATTATTTAACGGTAAACACCAATAAAGAGGTTTTAACATTGATTTTAACATGTGAAACTTGTCTTACCTTAGCAGCTACAATGGAGAGACCTAGCCCAGAATTTAGCTTCTGGAGTTTAATAGTCTGAATCTCGGGTTCACCAGTTAGATTACTAGACCTAGTAGGGCTTCCCGGTAAGAGTCCATTACTAGTAACAATTCCACTACTATTCACAGAGTTGTTGGCGTTGAATACACCCGGACCTTGACCACTAGGACTTTGTAGGTTACTGTTAATCAAGTGATTTGAGGTTGAGGGCATCGACGTATTAGTCGCCCCAGAGTTACTCCCACTTCCCACTAAATGATTCCCGATAATTGAACTGTTAGCTGGATTAGTTGATCCCCCACTTGAAGGATTGATTTGGCCGCTACTCATCGAAGAAACCATTCCACTATTATTTGGGTAATTACTCGATAACTGCTGTTGCTGAACATTATTGGTAAAACCGGTCGCAAAAGACCTCCCACTCATGGCACTTGGTGACCTCATTGGGTCATGGAAGAAGATTGTCCAGTAACCCGCTGCACTTGGGTTTGGTGTGAGTCTACACAATGGGGCAAGCGGAGTGAGGAATTCAATCAGTCCAGCCGGGACTCCTCGCACAATGTCACAAGAGTAGCCGTCTTCTGGCAATAGAAATGCTAAACCCAGCAAAGGTTCTTCCTCAGCTCTTACGTGACGTCCATCCGTACGTATGACTTCGTCCACTGTGTTCTCAGCAACCTAAGCACAATATTCAATAACGTAATCGTAATCCCTCGTAAATCACCCAAACCCACAAGGATCTTTTCTTAGCACTTTTTCTCGCAATATATTGATTTCTAACCTAAGTTATAGTTGCTCATATGATCATTACTCATGCCAAAAATATGGAAATTACTAGCACTGACTGTTCAAGTATAAAAACTCTACATCAGTGCTTTATTCTTCGGACGAAAAAGTACCAAAAGCAAGAAAGAGAAGAACTGTACAAAAATTACTTCTCAAATCACATAACAGCCTCTCTTGTAGAAGCAGAGCCCTGATACTAAAAACTATATCATGTAAAAGAAGTGGAAGTAAGTGAAACCTGCAATATCCACCCCCTGTTTAACACTCGCAACTCTCTCAAAAACACACACTCACGTTCACGTTTCACTTCATTTAAAGTCTATCTACATACATATGTAGACACCCTACGGGACCCTAACCTAATGCCGTACCTATATTATTGCTTCTACTCTTTTATATACTGCTTACCCATATGAAGTCTCCACTTCTCATAACTTACAATACTAATACTACACATATGCAACACAAGAGAACAACACAGAGCCTTACGCTACTGTCCACTGCTACCATGCACTTGATTACTCACTCGAACCTAAGTACGTTACATTATCTTACAAACCTAACAATTCGTCATCCCATACCCATTGCTTTAAAACCAAAGTCTCTTCGTCCCAACTCCCAACATAATAGTAAAAAAACAAACTCAGACGTACATTTGGACTACAGCTCACAACAAGCCAGGAATCTGTTTTTCATCAACTTTAAGCCTCGTCTTTGACAATACAGCCAGCTCTCGAAAGTACTCATATGAGCTTGTACAACTAGGACCGACCACAACATTTCACTATGGCACGATCATTGTCCAAAATAGTTTTTTTCCTGTTGGGGACACTCAAGATAGACCAGGAAAAATAATGAAAAAATTCCATATTACATACCCCTGGTCTGGGGCGTTTGACATTTAGCAAAGTGGTCAATGCTATATCTCAGCACTGGATCATCCGAATGAC
>JAQFXU010006485.1:0-10183 GCA_034693705.1 Spatulosminthurus flaviceps | reverse complement strand
GTGGTAAAGGTAGGGACGTAATTTTTTTTAAATGGTGCAAATGGTTATGGTGGATCAAAAAAATATTTTCATCAATTATAATGACACACTTCAGTTTTTGTCAAAAACGAAGTGAACACTTAAAGGGAAAACGGTCTATTGTGCAGCGCTAAAACTACTTGGGCAGTTCTAAAACTAAACGGACAGAATTAAAACTACATGGGCACTTGGGCAGTTGAAAAACTACTACGTCAGTATTTTGTATTTTTATCCCATTTGAGCAGTACAAAAACTACTCGGGCAGTTGAAAACCTACATGGGCAGTTGAAAAACTACTCGGGCAGTTGAAAAACTACTACGGGTGTATTTTTATCCCATTTGAGCAGTACAAAAACTACTCGGCAGTATAAAAACTACTAGGGCTGTACAAAACCTACTGGTGCGGCATTAAAACAACAAGTGGGGCGAGCCGCTCGATGAACGGATTGGTTACATGAAGACTGGCAAAATGAAATACACAGCAGAAATGCTGTGTATTCGTCATGTGAATTTGAAGCCCGTCTCAAAAATCGCATTAAAATTCTGTAGTTCCAAAAGTAAACGAAAAATCCGCAAATGAAATTTTCCAAACTGTTTCTCAGCTACATTTTGTGAATTTTGCCCAAATTGGCCCGAAAATAAGGTAAACAATAATTGGTCTTTATGTTGTGAAATTACATCCGAAGTCATTCGTATTGAACCAATCTTTCAAAAAATCGATTATTATAGAGATAATTAGATACCGACTACCGAGCGATATTGTAATCGTAGAAAAACAAATTACAACCAAATTCTCATCAAAATTATTGATACTATTGTACCAGTAATAATAAACTGAGTAATTTTTAAAATGACTGAAACTGCTTTAACTGAGTAAACATTTAAAGCGCTTCATTAATAAAATACAATACTTTAATACAGCCTGTTCAGATTTTCAATTGTCTAAGTAGTTTTCCCAATGCCCAAGTAGTTTTTCAACTGCCCAAGTAGTTTTTCAACTGCCCATGTAGTTTTTCAACTGCCCAAGTAGTTTTTCAACTGCCGTTTGTCGCAAAAATACTGCCGGTAATTGTTACTGCCAGTTTAATTTTTATACTGCCCATAAAATTTTAACCCATCAACATTGGGCATGTGCAGGGCATCGGTAGGTAGTTCACAAGTGCTCTCAACCATGCTGTTTTCGTAAAAGTTTTACTGAAATAAATGATTTGCTGTGTAATAATAAATACACGTAAATACCTTACGTTTTCAGTTGTAATTTCTCATTCTTAAGCTGGTTTCGCATACGTTCTTACTCAACAGCTAGCGTAGCGACGGGACTTTAAAAACAAGTAAAGGCGCTTGCATGACAGGACTGGCACTGGATGGAATTTTTTCAAAGAAAATCGCTTCAAATTAACATAGATCTCCTGATTTAGTAAGTTTTGATGGTGAGTGAACAACACGTATGGGATTTAAATTTAAGATGAAGTCGCTTAGCGACGGCTACTGACTTGGGCTATGCGAAACCAGTTTTACGCCCGCGACGCGGGCTTACTTACTATAGTTACATATATGTGCTTTGTAATATTATTCTTACATACCAAAAACCGCGGGAATCCAGCTAACCTTGTGATAGATTATAACAGATCGAGCCGACGGTGGTTTCGCCTGTCTGATTGTGAGATGACATAAAACTTTGCCAGTTTTGAATGACTTTATATATTTACTAAAATTCTACTTAGAGGAATTCCGCAATTTGAAGAACCAATACATGTAAACGGTAATAATGGAACTTTTGAATTTTTATTGTAAACCCCTTTCACAGTAGTGTGAGTATAGTTCAGTAATGTATATTAATTTGGTTAAAATGAAATCAAAATGATTTTAATTATTTTTAGCAGAATCATAATTATTACCAAATTATAGAAAATTGCCAAGTAAAACCTACTTTACTTACAGGTTGGTATTTTTTCCTATTTTGGAATCCGGGAACACGAACTGATTTCGAAATAAAAACTCGTGACTTCCATCTGAAGCTATAGAATAACAGTACATAGAACAACAACTACATAGAATAGCACTTATTGTTAGTGTTATCCTATATAGTGTTAAACTGGTAAACACTACATGTTACGTTGCTTTCTCATAAATTAATGCCAAGTTGAATGTATCGGCGAGGTGTGCAGCAGATTTTATGCAGTATTAAACAATTTGATCTTTAATATAGAAAACATATAATGTATGAAATTATAAATTAAATCAGGATTGTTGGAATTTAGGAATAATGAATATGAAATTATGTTTGGGTTTGGATTGGATGATGATAGATCAGAAAATGCTTGGGACTGAACAATCCAGAGGATTGAAGAAATTCAACTTTTTTGAAAATGGGCACGTTAGGAAACCTGGCGGAGTTGCGACATGTGGGGCTGATTTTGCTATACCGGCTATGGGAACCTTGGGGTTTGAGGAGCTGGTCTGTGATATGAAGACCAACAATAGGCTCCCTACACTTGGAGAGGAGTTGAGTGCACCAGATTGTTACAAAAATGATGGGACTGTAGGAATAGCTCCGCTGACTCACTTGAGCCTCCCCCAGCTGTCTGGTGCATTTATGAGTGATGGAAGTTTAGTAGAAAAACCTCGGAAAGATGCTGATCTTCATTTGGATGTACAAAGGGATAAGGATTATGCATCGAAAGCTACCTCATGTGAATTAATCAATGAGAAGGAAAAGAGTAGGTCAGCGAATGAACTCCCTAGTTTGGAGGAAATTGAAGGTAATAATGGGATATAATTGGAATACTTTTATTCTTACTTTGTTGAAGGACTTTGTAGTAACTTTTGAAACTTTTAGAAGAACGAGCGAAGATGGAACGAACTCTAGTGATGGATCTGCTCCTGATATTCCATGGTTGCAATGGTACAGTAATCCGATCGAATGAAAACAACCGTTTCGCATTTTATACAGACGTAAGAAGAAATGGTTGGATGCTATTTATGAAAAGATATATCAATTATTGCCTTTTCGTGTTGCCAACCTTGATAAGGTAGATTCAGTGATAAGTTTCCGAATTTTTCCATTCGTAGGAGAAGAAGCTTCATCCAGCACAAAGAACAGTTGCGCTTAGATTATGCCCAATGGGTGTTTGCTATAAAGCTATTAAGACTCATTTATTCCAACCGTCGCGGGGAAAGTGTTTCGAAGCTTTGCAAGACTGGTTTCAGCAACGGCTAAACGAATTTGATCGTATGGTTTTAACGCTTGAGCAAATGGTATTAGCAGATTATTTTCGAGATTTGTAGAATTTGTAAAAACAATTATTAATGAAAGATTCCTGCCATTTTGTAGATGCTGGGGCATGGCTCGGAAGAAGATTTAGAAGTCTACAGAGAAATAGTCTCATTTGGATCCGATGGAATAACGTTGCATCAATTAGAGTGTTTGTTCTTTGACTCCAAGAAGATTCTTAAGGTTAACCGTTGATCAAACCAGAAATAATCATGAAATATTCTTAGTCCACGAGAAACCGGGGTTACTGACGCTTTTATAATTTTCTTGCTTAGGCAATAACAAATATGCTCTCTCACATCAAGCCTGAAGACACAGGTGGGCGTCTGTGTTCAGCTCTTCATGAGTTTACTCATCATGGCGACCCGGAAATTCAAGAGTTTGCTTACAGGACTTTAGCTTATGTCTCCAGGCCGGTCTACAAAATGATTGGCACTTGGATATTTACCGGAAAGTTCCATGATAACTTTAATGAATTTTTCATTAAAGTTGATCCAAAATGTGCTGCTGAAGATATGTGGCGGAAGAAATTTAGCCTGAAGTGGGTTTATAAAGATCTAGATCGTATTTGGTTTAGCTACTAATTTGTATTATTAAATTATAATTATGCACTTTTCAAAGTAAGCGTTTTTGCTTAAACTTATGAGATTGCCTCGCAGTATGGCTTGCTAATTTGTATGTCTTTGTAGAACGGAAATGATTCCATCCTTTATTTCGTCAACGGAGGCTAACGTTATTTTCAGAGCAGGCAAAAATTTGAATTTCTTATCAGAAGTATGCCGAACATCCAACACGTTTCATGACAAAACGCGATTGTTTCAAAAATATAAAGATATAGACAGTGAGTTTCACATGTTCTACTCATGAAAAATATGTGGATGGTCAGTGCAGCAGAAAATGCAATAAATTGATTTATTTGCAATTGCAGTTGAAAGTACCCTAAAAGACTCCGATCAGTTATTTAAGGATCTCGTAAAGACTGCCTGCACGATAACTTCAGATCGTGTATTGCAAGAAATAGTCACAAATGAAAATCTCTTTGAACATTTTCATACCATTAAGAATTACCTATTGCAGGGTCAAGGAGATTTCTTTCAAATGTTTGTCAAGAAAGCAAAGTACGGAGATTGTAATTCGTTTATATTTGGCTTTTCAAAACACTTAAACATTTAATATGGGATTCAGGATTTTATTTCATATGTATTTTGGTTATGATATGACCAGGGAAAAATTAATGCAGCTAGCGATGTCAATGAATCTCCAAGATCTGCAAGAAACTTTACAGATAGCCATTTTGGGGGCCACACATGCTGCATCTAAGGACTATTTAGACAGAGTTGTTGTAACCCGAGCTCCTCGCTCTGATTCCCTTAAAATCTGGGACGTTTTCTGTCTTGAATACAAGACGAGTGACTGTCTTCAGCAGGTTAGTAAAGGAAGTTACACCTGAACAGCCAGCCATGGAAAATAAACACGTTTAATATTTCTACAGGTACTGACAGCTGACTGCATGGCTGTTTACGGTAGGGTTTTCACCTTTTTGTGGCAGTCACTTCGAGTTGAGACAGTTCTGAAAACAATATGGATGGATAAGAAAGCATTCAATAAAAAATTGCTAGCAGCAATACCGGAAATAAGCACTATCGTGTTTAAAAATAACGTCCTCATAGGGGAGTTCAACAATTTTGTTACTCAAGTAAGATACTACGCCATGTCTGAAGCTGTAGAGACTGAGTGGCAGAATTTTTCGGAAAAGGTATAATTATTAAGTATCCATTATTCACATGAATGTTTTTAATTTTTACAGCTACAGAGTTTTATATCAGACGGTGCGGTGCGGTGGCTAGTCTTATGTATTCATTGACTGATTAAATTTTAAATAATTTGTTTCAGCTTATGCATATGACGTGCTTGGAGGATATTATTAGTGCCCATGAGCAGTTTCTAGAAAATCTCAACATTCGTTGTCTACAAAATAGAGCTGCAAATAAAATTCTTCTCCTGGTAGAATCCGTTTATGATAAAATCTTCAAAATGGAAAAATATCACAACGAGTTTTCGGAACGGGTTTCTCGAGAATTCCTTCGGCGCACCCAAACAAGCGGTACTTGGAGTGTACAAATGAATGAGCTTATACGAAGGGATTTTATATCATACATCGAAAAAGCCGAATTTACAATCGAAGCGCTGCAGACATCATCTAGGGTAAAGTCCCCTTAATGCATATTTTTGGGAACTATTTTACCACCGCAATGTAATTATATACACCAAAACCAAATGTTATTTTTTTCTATAGGAACTAATCCAAGATTTTTTACTCGCGGCAGCAAATTACGAGGACGCAGATAACAGCAGTATAAATTTAATTGGGTTCTGCTATCGTGTAGATTTTAATAATTTTTATACCGATAGAAGCTCAAAGTTACAGGAAGCTAGACTACTAAAACATCGCCTTTCGGATGTGAATGTTTGTCCCAATCCACCGCCGTTAACTTCACCCATAAACAGCCTGCGACGGTGTGGCCGCGATTCAAAATCAGATAGCTGTGATGATAGTTTATAGTATAGTATAGTATTCTAATATTAAAAAAATTATTCGGATTGAATTCGGCCTTAACGCTTACTTTTACCTTGTTACTCAACATTCTTTGCAGTTTCCTGTCTTAATTGGAAGTACGTAATGGGACTGGATAAGATGTAATTAATAAATAAGGAAAATATTTCCAATGCAAGTTAGCTTCTTTTAAATCTTATTTTTAAATGATTTACAAAAACGTTAAGTTAGTCCAAAGGAAAGTGTCAAGTGTCAAGTAATTTAATTAATAAAATTCATTCATTTTAATTTCGACCGAAACAATTGCGTCCATAAATAAATTTAGCCATTGTTTCGTCCGATGTAATATTAATCTAACTTTTTGGTTGGAATTTATGTAATGTGTATGGAATTTATTTTTCTATCCCTTCCCTGACGCCTCTCCCTCTCCAGATTTTAATAAAAATCAGTAATATATTACGGTTAATAAGATCTACAAAACTTAAGTACTGGCATGCAGTGCACATCTGTGAGGTATAATTTCTTTAAGGGATTATTTAGTTTAGGACCGAAATCCATCTACCGTCTCCATAATTGAAGAAATTATTATTTGTACTTTTTTATCGATGCTTGTGCGAGTTTGGAGTAGAAATCGCTTAATAATTTTAAGCAAGATGCCCTATAGGCACAGTTGACTTGACTGCAAGACAGGTGCAGTAAAGGTGGAGCGCTAAGCACTAACTATAAGAAGACCTATAGTTCAACTTCCACCAAGGTGGCGTTCTACTTCATTCGTTTCCCCTAAATGTAATATTTAACTTTGCCTGCTGCTCCCATCCCCATGCCGTGATTTTGCTGCAATTTAATTCCCCAAGAGCCTACTTTAACGACTTAAGAAAACAGGAATAATTTTTTCATCCAAATTTTTTCAATATATTTCAAATTTTTTTTAGATTTTTAAAATCTGGCAAATGAAAGCCCTTTATGCTAAACTACACTGAAATGTGTATTGCATGACACATATGACCTCACTGGTTTAATTTTCTGGCCTGTTTTTGTGACGTACAGTTTTTACACCCAAAAAAACCCACAACTATGGGAACGGGTTGCATCGTTTCGCTTCAATATTTACATATTAAGGAGTGTCTGCTGGCATATATAACTACTGTATTTCGCACTTCCAAAATTTCAACTACCAACATGGCTGATTCTTCCTACATATGATACTAAAGCTGAATAACATCCTTGACTGCATGGTGTGTGGGAATTTTTGAATTTCATTTGTTTTGCCCGTCGTGTCGGTGTCGGTCTTGTCATGTGGTCATATCCTGTTGGGTATGTAAATTGGGAAGCTCGTGCTGTTTTAAAGCTAAGCACCGTTAAGTTTAAACTGGACACGAGACTGAGAGTGAGGCAGATTACTGAATAATACGATTCTGACTTCTGGCATTCGGGGTTTCTGAGTAATAAGTTGTTTGGTATATTAAAATTCCAGCGACGTGGGATTAACCGGATGTGATAATAATACAATAGATTCAAAACAGTCCAGTGAGGTATAGGCTCTGATTGGAAATTAAACGTTGCTGGAACTGTCACCTCGGTTTCTAGCATACAACGGAACGGATTATTTACCGGTACAGATTTAAGTGTAAGAACCACTTGTCATGGGATGTTTTTCTGCTGTGTTATAAGTATGAACTGTAGTTTATTTAAAATTACCAATGAAATTTTTATTCATAATAATTTTTTTCCTCAGATTGATAGGCAAATACAAATGGCGGAGGAAAGTGTCAGCACGAATGGTGCAAGTTTTGCAGATGACAAGCTAGCTATTCTGGGCGAAAAGTTGAAAGATCCTACAGTTGCCATGAGTGAGCGGTTTCGCATTTTGTTCACATTGAGAAATATAAACAACCCGTTGGCAGTCAGGTTGATTGCTAATGCCTTATCAGATCGGTCGGTACTTCTGAAACATGAGTTGGCGTACTGTCTGGGACAAATGGGGAATGCTGAAGCGATCCCAATGTTGAATGCTGTTCTTGAAAATGAAGAAGAAGATCCTATGGTACGGCATGAAGCAGGTATGGAATAAAATATGTAAAAGTAATAAAATACTTAAATGTGGATATAACTTCAAATGAGCTGAAGGAATTGAAGAGCTATTGCTAGAGATTAGCTTTTCTAGCAGCTTATGTTGATTATAGGAGAAGCGTTGGGTGCAATCGGCAAACCTGAATCTTTAGAAATTCTCAGTAAATATGCCAAGCATTCATGTCAGGAAATTGCTGAGACTTGCCTCTTAGCTTTGAAAAGAATTCAAGAATCCGGATCAGAAGATATCGTTGATAACTGTGTGTACAAAACTAGTGATCCTGCGTTTTCGATGAAGAGTCGTGAATCTGGTGATACCCACAATATAGAAGAACTTAAAAGTTTACTCTTAGATACGAAAACCAGTTTGTACAATAGATATCAGGCAATGTTTACCTTAAGAAACATTGGAAATGAAGCTGCTGTCAGTGCTTTATGCGAAGGTATGCACGTTATTCGTATTACATGTATTGAAAAGTTGTAATTTTTACTTTTAGTAATAGATATTGAGTAAGATTTTATTATTTGGCTTGTAGGATTGAAAGACTCCACAAGCGCTCTTTTTCGGCATGAAATAGCTTTTGTACTGGGTCAAATGCAAAGTCCCCATTCTACTGCTGCTCTTGCAGACTGCCTTGCAAGGCTGGATGAAAATGAAATGGTTAGGAAATTTTTAATCAATCAAACTGAAAAAGAAGCAAAGGGATTTAACTAACTGTTCCACCACTTCTTTTTAACAATAGGTACGTCATGAGTGTGCGGAAGCATTAGGTGCGATTGGTACCCCGGAATCAAGGGAAGTTCTGGAAAAGTATCTACAAGATCCTAAGCAAGTCGTTAAGGAAAGTGTATACGTCGCTTTGGATATATGTGATTACGAACAAAGTGGTTCCTTCCAATACGCTGACGGTCTTTTGAGATGACGATCTTTTGAATAAAGTGACTTAACTCTACTCTAGAAAGCCAAAGACTACCTGTCTCTACTTTTTATGCGAACTTTAAAAATGTGGCTATTTATTTGTAGTAGCATCTATCAGCCATGATTCACGACACATGACTGTGGTGTAGAAGTAGCCACATTCTATAAGCAAACTGTTGATACTCTCGAAACGGTTAGCATTTTTTATGGAGGTTTTGCTCTCCAACGAATTGGCCTTCACTAGCTCGATGTTCATTACTATTTATAGAAATATAATTTGTTGCAAGGACTTTATTTCAAGTAGGCCCTGCAGCCGTTGCTAACAGAACAGCACGAATGTTTTGCAGAATGGTTATGCGTGAAAACTCAACTAAGTTTGATTGAATCATGAAAGTATGCTGATGGTTCAAGATTCAGGATCGATTTTATTTAAACATTAGCTACCGAAATCATCCTGATTTATCAAAATAATTTTCTTTCGAAATGAAGTTGAAAGGAATTAGCTCCATATAACTCGCATTTACTTCCCTTAGATTTTGAAGATTAGACGTTAAGAGCTATTATTTCATGTTTCATACTTATGCTTGTGGAAGTTTCTAAATGGTTTGAAAGCATTGTTTATTGGTAACCTTATGGATGCAGCTATTGGTATTCGGATTTTTGCGCATAAATATTGCGTGAAGAAGTTGAGGGGTATAAACTTTTGGAAAATACATGTATGTCCACTTGTAATCTTAGTACAAAGGAAAGTTGTGTAAAAGTCACAGAAAACTATCGTGTGTCGTTTCCCTGATGTTTCCTAGTAGCTTCGACCACCCCGTTAATCGTAAAGATAAAACAACAATATAATTGATAGGAGACACCTATTGAAAACCAGTCTCCCCTCCCCTGGGAACCTCATTGGTAAATAAACCAATCTAATCAATCCGTAAGAGCTTCTTTTCTTACATGCAAGAATATGGTATCGTATTGGTGTAGTAGTTGCATAATTTATCTATACTTGATTCCGAAGTTCAGTTGTAGAAAACTGAGTGAAAGAAAACGTACAAGAAATTGGTGTTGTCAACCGTCTATTACTTTGAGTCGGTATAGGGTATAGTCTTTACGCGTTGCTCCTGTCATTGCGATTCTGCCGTAGGTGCGACTTTAGGCTATGCTTCCAAAGTACAACTTTCCTACCAATACGTTCTATTTTCAACACACTGCACTGCACTGCGGCCTTCGGTATTAATGCTCTTCTAATGTTTCTGAAGATTATTTGTTATTATCTTATCTTATTTACTAAAAAGCAAGTGATGATGGTCGGCGTCAGCCGCTATGTATATGAAATGTATATGAATATGAAAGC
>JAQFXU010006484.1:0-10188 GCA_034693705.1 Spatulosminthurus flaviceps | reverse complement strand
TGTCACCAGGGGGAGACCAGTCTTTTTTGTACTGACCTGGTTATAACACGTTAATAAAGTCAATACAATACAATACAATACAATAAATAATTATCATTGCTAATTGCAGACATATGTACAGCAAGCATGGGAATTCAAACAGGAATTCGATTCGGAATTACATTAAAAAACTGTGAGTATCCGAATTCAAATTAGAATCCGAAAAAATCTCCAGAAGATATTTTAATCCGAAATCGAATTCATATAAAATAGGAATATTGGAATCCGTATTCAAAAATTTCTGTTTCGAATTCCGATTTCGATACTTCATCCAGAAAAGAGCGAATATGATTTTTACAGAATTTTTCAAGCACTGGGAGGTTTTCATATATATATTTAAAATGAAACGTGTAGATTTAAATATTTTGCACTATTACAGGGTTAGATTTTTACCTCAAGCACAAAAGTTCTTCATAATTCTGTGAAAACGCGATAACAAAAATTCATGGAATTATTTCTAAAGGTATTGGAATTGGAATCGGTATGACCGAATATTCAAAAATGATATTTGAATTTATACCGGAATCCGAAAAAAACTGTATTCCAAAAAGTATCGAAAATCGGAATTCAATGGTAAAAATATTTTAATTCGAATTTTAATTTATATTTTTCCGATTTCCCATCCCTGATGTATAGACACATATTTATGGACCACATCAAGCACCAAGTAAGCATGAAAGAAAAAGTAATTTTATTATTGTGAATCCACAACGAGTTATTGCATGGCACGCTTTATAACTTGACTACATATTTTACATTGGGTTTTTTATATTTAATGTTTTCTTATTTACCTCAGAAAGAAAAATAATAGGGCACAGGTCAAATACTAATTAAACTTAATCATTAATGTACTTCTTTTATCATTTTTATTAATCATTTATAATTTATATTACAGACTGTTCTAATTTCGACGAAGTTCAGAGATAATCCCGCCCGGCAAGCCGGCAATCCCGCTAACGTAAATCCCACCAGGGTGTAATCCCGAATACTTTAATCCCTAATCACATAAAATAATGGAAGATAAAAACTAGTCCCGTTCCGACTGGTGTGTGACATTTCTCTGATTTACTGTTTTGATTTTCTCATTGCCAGTTTTACAAATTAACTAGGTCTAATTTATTTCGAGTGTATGGCATATAACCCAAAAAATGAAATCAGTTTCTGTGGCCTGTGGATTGGGAATTGGGAACCCAATCTAACCAACAATAAAAAAAATCAGTTTCTGGGGATTGAGGACCTAACCTAACCAAAAATAATGAAATCAGTTTCTGGGGATTGGGGACCTATAGCCTAACCTAAAATAATGAAATCAGTTTCTGGGGGGGGGGGACCTAGCCTAACCTAAAATAATGAAATCAGTTCTATGTGATTGGAAAAAACTCATTTGATTACAGAAGGGAACCTAAATATTCATAACTAAAGCATTACCTGGCACGTGAAATTATTAGTGTACTAGAAAAAGGCCATCCGCAGATGCGGATGGGAACGTTCTCAGTACCATTTGTTTTCAAGCAAAAAAGTAATAATAATAAAATTATTACTTTTTTGTCATTCTTTGCAACTTTGAGTAAAAAATATCCAATAGAATCAGAACGCCTCTGTTTGCGCTTTACAACATGGTATATGCATAAGGACGAACCCCTGCCTGCCATCATCTCATCACCACCATCAAGTAGCTTTTAGTAAATTTAATAAGATAAGCGGCGTAAATACTTTTTTCGTCGTCGGGATTAATGCCCAGAGTGATTAGCGTTTCTTTTTGTCGGGATTATCTCCTCTGGATTAATTTCGCGGGATTAAAGTCGTCGGGTCGGGACGGGAATTTCTCCCGCGGGATTATATCTGAACACGATTTCGACAGCATGCTAGGTCCAGGTGTTATGCACCTTCCAAATAGATTGCCCCACTGTTCGCATAATATAGTTTCGTAGTAATTATTGTCTTGAAAGAGAAGTTAAAATTTTATTTCTTTCTTGGCTTTTGATTTTTTAAATTTAGCAACTATAAAAATTTCAGACGAGCTCTCACGGCTACAACGAGGCTTAGTAATTTTAACCATCTTATAAAGCTTTTCTAAGTCTTGGACAACATTTTGCGTGTCAGGACCGTCCCAAAGTTTAGCTACAAAGAAACTTTGCTTCCTAGCGTTCTCTTCAGCAAATTCGATAGCAATATTGACTAACGTCAAGATCCTATAGTGATCCGCTTCAGAAAATCCCGTTGCATTGGGCGCCATATCACTCAAAATCCCATCAAAAGGTTGATCTCCTGGAGGAATACTACTCTCTTCTGCCTCTTCAGCTTGAACAGTTCTTACAGCTTCCAAAATCTTTTCGCGAGCTTTGATATCCGTGAAGTCATAGTTTGGTAAAAGAATTGCCCCTGGTATAGGTTCAATTGGGAGTAAATCTATGGATATTATCTTCCCCTGTGCTTGCAGGCGTTCTAAAAATCAGTTTCAGTTTAAGAAAAAAACCTTATACGACAGCTACACATAAAAACTCTAACACAGAAAAAATCTGTCCATCCAAAAAATAACGTACATAAACTACAATTAATACATTACAAATTTTTGACAACACTACTCACGTTTCCCATCACTATTAATCCGAGGTACACAAACTTGTGTCCAAGCACCTGGCGCTGCTCCACAATCCACAAGCCATTGGCCCGGTCGGAGTAAATTAAATTTATTATTAATTTCAACCAGCTTAAAGGCGCTTCGGGCTCTGATAAACAAAAGAAGACAGGCACCATGATTCATCTTAAACTTCAAAATAGTTTTTCTGGATCAGATCATTCTCATTCGCCCGTTCCAGTCACTTTCGGGAAACTCACTGTCAAGAATCTTAATAATAAAATTATATTTTTTATTCACCGATAGCCCATTTTTATAGCTTTGGCCACGTAAGGGTCGTTCAAATGTCGCGTGAGCCATTGTTGTGAACTCGTACTTTTTCCTTTTAGATTTTTTGGAACTGCATTCTTTAATACTGTCGTATGGAATCCCTTGCACAGATCTCCCTCGATCCCTTGAAAAATATTCCATTTACTGAAAAGCCTACAAGTAAATAATTTGGAACAACCTTTCAAATCAAAGTCAAAAACAAATCCAAAATACACAATTCTTCTCTAACTTTATTACTAATAAATATTTCCGATTTCCGAACAACTTACCTCAACGCACCAAATATTGACATTTTTATTCCTTCGAAGGTATAAAATACCTTAAGGCGAACGAAAACCCACAACTGCACTTATATTTACTGCTATATATCTTTCTTACATGCCACTAAAAAATACATATCACTATTCACTATAATAATTCGCCTTCAAGAATCTGAAAATAATATGCAAAATTAGTTCTTTCTTGTCACTTTATCACCAGTAAATTAAAATAAAAAATGAATCTATCCACCAAAACACTTCATTAAACAACGTGACGAAATAATTGTACGTAAAATTGAGTGTAAACCGTAAACACGACATTCACCGCTTTGTAAAGCTTTTTGAGTTTGCAGTAGCTAACACATATATAGAGATAATTTGTGTTGGTTAGGCTATATACAGAGAATAATGTGAGAATTATAATGTGAATGTGACTAGTGACTTCTGTGCTTTTACCGGCACTGATTTTCAAGAGCAAGGAATTCAAGGATTTTGTCATTTGACAGCTTAAGCTGTACACCTGCCAGAAAGAAGAGGAGGTCATTCTGCGACAATTGTTCGATTTAAACTTTAAATTTTGTAGGTAAGGGAAACAGATATCAAAATGTTTAAATGCCATGTAAATATTCGAAACGTTAGAGCTTCAATTTTTAAATGAAATGGAGTTCCTGTCGAAATAATGCGTGGAAAAAATAAAATTATTGCAGTTACAAAAATAAGTTGTAAATCATTTTAAACGATTCCAATGCAATGCAATGTAAATGGAATTTCGAATAATTTAGGAACTCATCGAGAATTATTTTCCTATAATAATCCCAACGTCTGCGTCTATATAATTGATAATATATTGTTCGAAGTTCGACTCTCACATCACGGACTCCCATTCTCCATTATATATCCCCGCCCCAGCCTCAAACTCAGAAATGTAGTGAAACATTATTATTTCATGACTCATGAGGGAGGATGTTCTTGTTCAGGAGGTAAATAAATACTGTTTGAACAGGTGAGGCGTTTAGGGTATTAGGGTAGAGGGTGAAAGGCGATTACAATACAACGGAGTGCGACGTGCGACCTGTTAGTTGTTAGCCTGTGAATAAGTGATCGAATTACAATTGAAACTTGAATCCGAAAGATACAGAGTCAAAGCGTCAGAATTTAACAGGGCAATTAAAAATATTAAAATACATCAACAATGCCCAAAAAAGGTAAATCCAAATCCAAATCCAAGCAAAAAATCAAAAAAGACATTCCCCCTTCCCCCATACTCCCACCCGTATTTAATGGTCCCCCAGACCCACCAAACCCATCATTAGCCCAGTCAGAGAACCAAGAGGAAGAGTTGGAGGAAATAATCCCCGAGATTCATGGAGAATGTAGCAACCTCCCCTCAGACTCGGAGCATGGCTCTTCGGATGATGACTGCTGTCACAAGGGAGTCGACAGTGCTGAGAAACCACCACCAGTGGAAAATTCTGGAATATTTGATTACTTTGGAAAGTTCAATGCCACGGCCAACGAAACGTGCAACTCCACAAGATCACAAATGATTGAATCGATTAAAGATGCAATGGATATGGAAGGCCGGTTTGTGCCCATCGATGGGTTAACTTCGGTACTGAAACTGAACCAAACTTCCCCTTTACAAATAAAACTAATTTAATTAATTGGTAATTCAAAGAATATTTGTTATGCTCAAAGGCCGAGACGAAGCGCCAGGCATTTCATGGTTATTTGAAATCGTCTGGATTACTCGGTGTCATAGGCGAAATTATATTAGGCTTATATGAACTCGATGAATACCCTCCAAAAGACAAACTTCCCGAATTTATAAGCGATCTTTTGGACTACACCGATCCAAAGATTGAGGACGACATTGCCGAGGCCTCAGCTTACAACAAAATGCTGGACATTCGGGTAAACAAATATTTGAACCCAGAAAAAATCAAATCCAAGACCTCATTTAATAATTATTTACGGTTTATTTAGCTACAACGCTTACAAGTAGAAAATGATTGGCTGCACCGACGTCTCGATGATTTTGAATGTTCAGAAACTCCAATTGAGTACCTGGACCCTGATTTCTTTGACCCTAAACTTAATGAAGAGCGGAAAATTCCAGAACCACTTCCAATAATTCCCCGAGAACTTAAAAACCTTAAAAAACCGTCTTCTAAGGAATTCCTGGAACTGAAGGAAATTTTTCAATCGGCAATAGATGATTTCGATGCAATGGATATGACTAATATTAGGTTTGCTGATCAGATAGCAAAAAATCTGGCCAAAGAAGCTGGAGGAGGAGACGCAGGTGATACTACACCAGGTACTCCTAAAAAGAAAGCTAAGAAAACTAAGAGCAAGAGTAAGGGTAAGGGTAAAAAGAAGAAAAAATGAATAAAAAGTGAAGTCGGTACTTTACAGCAATCTACTTCTGAAAGTCATTTATTTCTTTGAAAACACTTTACAGATAGCTCCCCTTTTATAATACGAATTTCCATTTAGTTACTTAGTTTCTTTAGGAATATCACTGCTTCTAAAATATAGCCGATCCTCAATGATTTTTACAGCGTCGTTGACCTTCGATCCTACAAGTGCTTCTGCGTTGGTAATTTTCAGTGTTTTCTTCCCATAGGCCTCTGCGGCCTCTTCAACTGCCCTCTCCGAGTATTCTCTCTTCCTGACAAAGTATTTTGGTCGAATATATTCCGGCACGTTATTTCTATTATGAGACCATGTCTCATTGAGGAAGTAGACTCCTACTGAAAAAGGATACACCCGAGTCTCGAATGCTTCTCCCTCCTCAAGATGCGTCGGGAAGCTGCGAATAATAAAACCTTTTGGCCTCTCTCCCTTTAATCTTACAGTAGCCATGGCCAATTGGATAAGTTCCAGAACTTGGGAGGTTCCAAATCCCGGGAAGGACACGTCGGTAACGTTATTTACAGTTAGCAACTTCTTTGCGTCAACGGCAAGGGCCTCCGCTACCTCCCCTGTATTTGCTGGCTCGCTTGTTGCATCAAGCCACGCTAGTATCTGCTTTTCCAGATTAATTTGACAAAATTTTAATTTTTCAGCCAGCGCTTTCACAACTGCATTTATATTCGTTAAGATGGAGGACTGAGGATAGCCAAAGATCCATATAACGGGGGCGGGATCATCGATTAATTTTCTAAGTTCTAACCTTGTTGCCAAAGACAATGGCCTCTGCTTCATATTTTTTACTGCTGGTTTCGCATAAGTTGGACGCGTTGAAGGTAGAAACGGCTTTTTCGCGGCTTTGGTAGCAGTTGGGTTACGGTTTTTTGGTGTCACTGAAGTTTTAGCTTGCGGCTTATTATTTTGAGTCGGTGCCTTCACTTGAGACGGTTTTGGTCGCAGAGATGTCTTAATTGGTGATTGTGATTTACCTTGGGGATGCTTTTTGGATGGCTTCTCTTTGTTTATCTTTAAATCAATTTCATCCACACCAAACGCTAATAAATCGGGCCCCGAAACATCCCTAACTAGCGAACCATTAGTAGAAACCGTGGTAGATAAACTGCTTGCTTTCAATTCTTCCATAAAATTGTGAAATTTTGATTTGGTAATTCCCGGAGGATTTTCAAATGGTTGCTTTAAACTACTTGGAGTCGCGGATGGTTTTTTCTTCGACCGTGTCAACTCACTGCCATCGTCCTCTTTTACGCGGGCCTTGCTTTCAGCGGTACTCATGCGAGATTCAAATTTGGGAAGTTTCTTGGTCCCT
Organism: Spatulosminthurus flaviceps; assembly: GCA_034693705.1. Classification (NCBI taxonomy): domain Eukaryota; kingdom Metazoa; phylum Arthropoda; class Collembola; order Symphypleona; family Sminthuridae; genus Spatulosminthurus; species Spatulosminthurus flaviceps. The sequence continues at coordinate 3,239 of JAQFXU010006484.1, read as the reverse complement.
CCACCAGTTTTCCTTCCTTCATATTTGTCAAATTTGTCTTTCATAAAAGCCCTTACAAAAGTTTGTAAGTGAGTGTTACGCGCATGGTAATCACTGACTTCTTTCACCTTCTTATTGGTAGTAACTTTGCTGCTTTTAAATCGAGGGACTTTAGCCCTAGACGCCAAAACTGCGGCGCTAGAAGGGCTGATTGTATTTACGAAGTCTGCTTGAACTGCTTTTGGTTTTCCAGCGATTTTCCCCCCAACTTTCTCTTTTGTCGTTTGAATATGAATGGTTCTAGCGGTTGGTTTGATCGTGCGCTCTACCATTGTTTGAGTTACTGCAGTTTTGGCCTTACGATTTACGCCCACAAAGGTACTATTTGAAGTGGGGAAATTGTAGGAGACTTTGCCCATTCCGTAGGAATAAAGGGGGTCGACAGTTATCAGCCCTGGTCCCGGTGAGGGTCTTCCCGCAAGAAGAGCGCGTGCTGGGCTCGTTTTCTTTTTGAAGACGCGTTTAACATTATAATTAGGTTCGTTACTTGTACTTAGCGGTTTGAAGAGCCAGCCCGCCGGAATTATCTCCATTGGTTGATTTCTGTCCTTACCATGAAATAAATGCGTTTGCCTTGCTCTGATATTACTTGTTGAAGAGGTTGATGCCTTCAAATGCTTTTTTCCTCTTGAAATTGGGGGGCTACTTTGATGATCATTCAATTCAAAGTCGCTATGAGTGCCTGCGGGGAAGGACTGTGTATCACTGTCTATGCTAGGTGTAAAATCCGGTAATATTCTAGGGGTGTAACCCAATCCTTCTGGTGCTAATGGTTCCTTAAAGCTTCTGTATGAACCGAATTTATCCACAATTAATAATTCTTTTCGTTCCGGATCATTTCGAACTATATTTTTCTTTAAAGGTTTTGACTTCGGACCCCTTCTAGCAGGAACACGCAAGTTTCTTTCCTCCGCCTCGTCCTTATATTGACTTGACCCATCGATATTTTTTAATTTGACGGTCTCTTGTTCGGCTGTAGGTGGCACTTCTTCGGCCTCTCTTCGGATTGATATCACCTGTGGAAAAATTGTCGGATCAAATTGAATTTCTTTTTCTTGTTGCGATTTCAGAGGTGGCGCTACTGTGGAGTGTCTGTGGAGAGTTGTACTCCGAAGTGGGATGGCATATGTTGGTCCTGGAGAAATATCTTGGGTGCCTTTGGTAATTTTTCTTGTAGAGAGAGGTTTTGATCCTGTAGTATCGTTTGGTGTTTGATTATCATCCGGTGCTTCCACAACTTCGAATGATATATCAAATAATGGATTTTTTTGTGAAGGGGACGCTTTTTCTTTGTGGGTATCATTATCGTTATTATTATTATTGACTGCGATATTTTTAAGAGATGGGTTTTCCCGCTGGTGTTTAAGATGCTGAACCTGTTTCTCCTTGATAAAATTCTCATCGTCGTCACCGTCCGAATCATCGTCTTCGGTTTTTAAACCTGGACTTGGATGGACTGGATTAGATGGTTTCTTTGTTACTTTTTGACTGCGGCCATGGGTAATGTATGTGATTGCTGGGCGCTTTTCTTTTTTCGGGGACTGAGCTTTTTTGCCAGACCTGTTAATTGAGCGCGTTTTTTGCGGTTGTTGTTTTCTCATGCTTTTCTTGATAAGACAATTGATTGACTTGAAACTATTACTGAGTTACTGACTATTACTGAGTACTCAGTGCAATTGTGCTTGGGTTGGAATATCGAATGAACATGTGAATTGGAAAACACTGGGAATTTTGATTGACTAATGTCAATTTTAAGCCGGATCCAGAGAGTACATCTGGCCGGGGATGGGACCCCAGCCGTATCATCTTATCCACTAACAAATATTCTAGATTCGCTAATATCTTAGGAAAAAGGTACTAAAGGTAGGAAGTAGGAGAATGTAATATATTATGCATTAGCTTATTAGCTAACTAGTGCTTACACTAAGAAAGAGTTAAGAATTTCTGCGGCGGAAATTCTTCCAGAGAGTGGCTAATCTTATTAACTAAAAGCTTCATGTTCTGGATGATGATAGTGATTGTCGTCCTATATGTACGTTACATGTTGCACAAACGCAAACAGTAACGTTCTGATTCTATTGGTACTTTTTACTCAAAGTTGCAAAGAATGATAAAAAAGTAATAATAATTTTATTATTATTACTTTTTTTTTGCTTGAAAACAAACAGTACTGAGAAAGTTCCCATCCGCACCTGCGGATGGCCTAATTGCTTGTTTTATTAACTAAAAGCTTCATGTTCTGGATGATGATATGATAGTGATTGTCGTCCTATATGTACGTAACATGTTGTACAAACGTAAAACGCAACGTCCCGATTCAATTGGATGATTTTTACTCAAAAGTTTCAAATATTAATATTGTAAAGCAACGGCATTGCGGTTTTGACCAAATGATTTTATTGGACTTTTTTTACTGTAATTAGTGAAGTTTTTAATATTATTAATACTTTTTTTGCTAAAAAAGCTTACTTTACTTTAAGGTACTTTGCAATACTGCTCTACATTTTACTTTTGTAAAATTAAAAAAAGTCCAATAAAATAAGTTTAAAAAAAGTCCAATAAAATAAGTTTAAAAAAAGTCCAATAACAAGTTAAAGCAAAAAATCATCGCTCCGCGATAATTTAATGCTGTCGCGTAGGGCGGCGTCAGCCCACCTCACCGTCCCCCTTCAATCCCTTTAGTTTATTATGTTGAGGTCATATTAAAATTTCATGTAAAAAAATTACTGCATAAAAACATTTTTATTGCATAAAAACTTTTTAGCCCAAAATAAAATTTTGATAAAAGCATAAAATTTTGAAAAGTATTTCAACTAAAATAATGTTTTTATTGCAGAAAAACATTTTTCAGCCAAAAATAACTTTTTGATAATTGAAAAACAATTTTCAACTGAAAATTTTTTTTATTGCAGAAAAACATTTTTTAGGCAAAAATAAATTTTTGCTAAAAAAATTAAATTTTGAAAAATTTGGAAAAAAAATTTTCAACTGAAAATTTTTTTTTATTGCAGAAAAACATTTTTTAGGCAAAAATACATTTTTGATAAAAAAAAATAAAATTTTGAAAAATTTCGAAAATAAATTTTCAACTTAAAATTTTTTTTTATTGCAGAAAATTTTTTAGCCAAAAATAAGTTTTTGAAAAAAAATTTTTTTTTGGTTTTTATTTTTTTACGAACGAACACGCGGATCAATTTCAA
>JAQFXU010006483.1:0-10189 GCA_034693705.1 Spatulosminthurus flaviceps | reverse complement strand
TTATTCGTGAATAATTACTTTTGCTTATACTATACAGTTTTAAATGACTTCAAATCAACTTATTTGAATAATATGAAATATATTTCGAAATAACTATTATTTTCAACTTTCCTTGTATTATAATATTAAGCAAAAACCCAATTACCCAAAACCCAAAATATTTGATACCCAAAAATCACACAAAAACCCAAAAACCCAGGGTTTTTGGGTTTTTGCCTTTGTCAACACTGGGCAGGAAAAGCAAGCCATGCTATTTTATTTTCGGCGTTCAACCTTAGCAATTAAATGTGAAACATGTACGTGCACTTTTGAACCTGTAAAGGAGATAAGCTCTTGAATAAGTTGCGAGTCAACGAGGAGCTATGAACAGCTATTTAGCTTTAGTTCTCACACACGTGTAAAAAATAAACATTTTTTTAAAAGCGCCAACATCACCTTTATTGTTATCACATTATCACTGGAGGGAGAATCAAAACAGGTTTTTGTTTTGCCATAGAAATACTTGATTGCTCCGTGAAAAATGTTATGGGAATGACATCGCAGACCTGCTAAATATTTTCCTCTGAGATTTTGTAATTTTTGAGATTATTGAAAAATGAAAATTTTGCAAGCAAAAATATTTTGCCCTAGTCTGTTTTGTGGAAAATATACCAGTGATAAAACCTTTTCCGGCAATAAGATTTTTCCAAAATTCTTTCGTATTTTTGGATTCACGGAATTGACCGGATAGTTCCGAAATGACATGTTCTTTCAAAGCCATACTGAATGATTTTGCAAAAATACAGCAAGAAAACAAATATCATCAAACTGGGGTTATTATCAATCAATCAATCAAAAACTGGGGTTATTAAATAACAGTCATAGGTTTCTATCTGAACTCAAATTTGCAATATCTTGCATCCCGACTGGAGATTCTTGATTTTAGTGTTATGCACGACTTTAGGAATTTCATGAAACCTTTACAACCATTTGATTCAATTTTGGTATCAGTGGTCTGTTCTATTTTGAACACGGCGTTGATTTTTACCTACGACCCTCACAAACTCGCACACATCAAATATTTAACCGTTTTTTACCAAAATTGCGACCGAATATTTGTGGTTGGTATTGAAAAATGTTTCCAGAGAGTACATATAGATAAACAAGTCTTTATGTTTTTAGTCGAATTTTATGGACTCCTTCCCGTTCTAAGAAGAACACATTTTCCTATAGACGTGGTGTTTTAACTTTTTAGTCTTGCAATTATATAACGAGCTGCTGCTAATCAATCATTTAATCTAGAATGTCACTTATTAGGTAAGAACAAGCCTAATTAAACGACTAACGAGCAGTCTGGGGCAGCTGGAAAAGTTGACTGATTTGTGTTCTCTGGGAAAATTAGAAAAAGTTTTGTGTGTGAAAAATTAATTTTTATTGAATTAGATGTTCATGCTTCCAGTCAATTTCTTCGAAGTGATGAAAGCTATTTAGGAAAGGGTTAATCAGTTTAGAATAACATTTGTGAGGCAAGCACAAGAGTAACTGGCAGAGAGGACACAAAATGGCTTTTAAAAACGAGGAGAGCATTGTGATAGGTGGAATTTCTGGACGATGGCCCAAATCAAAAAACGTAGCAGAATTTTGGTCAAATTTAACCAATGGGGTGGACATGATTGGGGGTATGTATAAAAATTATATTTTATGGTTGGGAAAAAATTGTTCAGGGAATTTTTGTGAATTCATATAATTTTTAAATAACAGACGTGGATCCAAAATGGAACAGCCAACTACACGGAATCCCTTTAAGAAACGGCAGGCTGGAAGAGTTGGATAAATTTGACGCGGAATTTTTTGGGATACACGAGAAACAAGCTGAGTCGATTGATCCGAGATTACGTAGGTACTTTTGGTTACTCAGAGCTCTGATACCTGAACTTAAGATGTCTTCAAATTACTCATATCGCCTAGAATACTAAATACTTTGAAGAGTAGGAATTAAATTTTGGTGTACTTGAAATTTGGCGATTGCAGTGTGTACGATTGGTTCCCTTCTCTGAAAAAATCAAGTAAAGCCCAAAAATGAAAATAGATCGAAAACAGAGTTGACCGTTAATCAACAAATAATCCCAGCCGTGACCACCCGTCTTTTCGTCTATTATTGAGATTATTAAAAGTTACCATGTCAAAAAAATCCACAATAATTTATGCAACCGTCTATTCCAATACAAAATAAACACTTAAGGGGTCGGCTTATTCTGACGGGAAATTTTCCTGTTACCTAATCGGGCATAATATGTGCATAATTGGGTAACAATCCTTTATGAAGAAAAAAGCGTTCCAAATAATTTACGTAATTATTTGCAATTTATGCATAATTTATGCCAATTAATTATGCAGGAAAATTTCCCGTCCGGATACCTGTCGCTTCCTATACGCGTCCCCCAATATCTAATTTCAATCTATTTTCCTTTTTGGGCTCTGTACTTTTTTTTGTCAAAAAATAGGAAAAATTTTTTTTGAGAGTAGAGAACCTTTGCCTTACAATTAGCAGAGAAGGAGCAGTGGACGGATTATTTGTGTGAACATAGTTGCAGTTGACTATGATGCATTCAAACATATTCTTGCTTTTATTTATATCAATGCACTGTTTCAATTTTAGTTCAACTCCATCGGCGTTCTCCCGCAAAAATCCGGCAAGGCTGTTATTTAACTAAAACTTATTCTAAGGCACTTCTGGGCTGAAAAGAACCCATTGACACCACAATTTTGACCATAGGTTGCATTCATGATCGCTAAGGTTTACACACGTGATTTTTGGTGAGAAGTTACCGCCGGATTGGTTCGTATTATTTCGCTGAAAATTGGCACAAAAAGTCACTGGATTCCCGGGATGGGTTAAAAAATTAGATTTTTGCAAAAAACTTCTGACAATGAGGGTAGTCCCTTCCTAATGATTCCTGCCATTTTCCACCAAAATCGTACAAACCAATCCGGCGGTATCGTCTTTTTTCGAAACACCATGTTGATTAACCTTAGGAATCATGATTATGCATACAACCTGTGGTCAAAATTTTGATACCGATGTGATCTTTTCAGCCCATAAACAATAAATGCCTTAAAATAAGTTGTACCTAAATCGCAGCCAAGCCGGATTATTGCCGCAGAATGCTGATGGAGCCATACTTTAGCCAGATTAACCATGTCCGGGTTGAGGTATTTTGAGATAACTGAGCCATTTCTGCAACATAGTTGACAGCTTCGAAACCGGTTACAAGCTCAGCACTGTCTCCAGCTATCTTAATTAAGTTACTTTACTTGCAAACTGTTTCACAGGTCTTATATTGGAACTTACACATGAAGCAATCATTGATGCAGGTATGAAACAGTTTTGGATTTTCCCGTACACACACACCCATGCACAGACAAAACTGCACACATAAAACAAACCGAATTCTAAGGATTTAAAAATTACTAGATAATTTCTTTGTAGGCTTTAATTCCGGCACACTTCGAGGCTCAAATACTGGGGTATTTATAGGAGCATCAGGAGAAGAGGCCCGATCTTTCTGGAGGACCACGAGTGATAGTCCATATCTTCCATTGGGGTCGCTTCTATGTATGATGGCAAACAGAACATCCTTTGCATTTGACTTGAAAGGGCCTAGTCTACCAATTGACACTGCTTGCTCCTCAAGTCTTGTTGCTCTCCATGAAGCTATTGTCAACATAAGGACCGGAAGTTGCGATGCTGCCGTTGTCGGAACTTGTCTTACACTTGCTGACCCCGACGTCTCCATTCGATTTAATCAATTAGGCATGTTATCCATGGATGGAAAGTGTAAATCTTTCGATGCATCCGCCGATGGATATGTGAGGAGTGAGGCTGCCGTAGCACTTTTTATTTGCAAAGAGTCTTTTGCAAGGAGAAATTATGCCAAGATCCTCCATGTTAAGACCAACTCGGACGGGTATAAGGATCAAGGACTTACCTTCCCTTCCGGGCTGGTCCAAGAACGATTATTGAGGGAGACTTATAAGGAGGCTGGGGTTGATCCTAATGATGTCGTTTATGTTGAGGCCCATGGGACGGGAACACCCGTGGGAGATCCTCAGGAAGTAAATGCCATTGATCGTGTGCTTTGTAACAGTAGGACTCCGGACAATCCTTTGTTAATCGGATCCGTAAAAAGTAACATGGGACATTCGGAAGCTGCATCAGGTAAAAAATCAAAGGCAGAACAAAACCAATGAACATTTTAACTATAACTATAAATTCGAAAAATAAGTCATGTCATGGCAAATGAACGACAAGGAGGCAAGTCAATATATGAGGACTTTAGAACCAAACTGGAATAAGTCCACTTTTGTAAATTTTACAGGAACCGTAAATATCTGTCATTTCTTTCATGACGTAGGTACTCCACATGTGATGATTGTAAAAAATACTTCAATTTTATGCACAATGGTAGGCAAATTTTCGGAAATCCTACATCACCCCATACCATATTATAAGAATACAAAGTTTTAAAAATTGTGGACTTGTTCCATTTTGGAACCGAAATGTCAAGTTTAGCATTAAAATACAAATGGACTTATTCCATTTTGATTCTGAAACAAAAGTGGACTGGTGCCAGGTCCCAGTTTAACATTGAAACGGATCTTACCGGGCCTATTACAGCATGATAGAGGCACATATCAACCTTATGGTTCATGTGGTGGAAAGTCCTCCACAGGACAGTCCTCTGTTTTGGAAAAAAAACATTTTCCAAAATTTTGGACTTATTCCAGTTTGATTCTAAGCTTCTCATATATTGAAATATTAATTATAGGTTTGTGCTCCATCGCCAAGGTAGTCCTAGCAGCCCAGAATGGCACTCTTCCCGCCAATTTACACTTCAAAGCCCCTAACCCCAACCTACTGGGGATCATAGAAGGGCGAATGAAAGTCATTGACAAGAATACACCTTGGAATGGTGGAATCGTTGGTGTAAATTCATTTGGCTTCGGAGGTTCAAATGTTCACGTAATTTTGGAGATAGAAGTGTCTCAACACATGCCAACCCCCACAGACCTACCCCAGCTTATACCGTACTCAGCCCGAACAATGGAAGGTGTGAAGGAAGTTCTAGCCCAATCTAAAAATTTACAAGTAGATCAAATTGAATTACTAAGAATGATTCACAATACAAACATCCCCAATCATCGATTCCGAGGGTTTGCTATACCTGAAGTGTCAATTGAAAGTGCACAAGAACTGGTCAACCCTAAATTGAAGCCTACAGTTTGGCTCATCTTTGCTGGCATGGGATCTCAATGGAAAGGGATGGGACGGGATATGTTTAAATTCCAAGCCTTTCGGGACTGTTTCCAAAAATTACATAAAGCACTCCTTCCCCATGATGTTGACCTCATAAGTTATATCATGGACGACGAGCCAAAGGTCCCATCCGAAGTATTTGCATCTGCAATTTGTATCTGTGCGATGGAGATTGCCCTAGTGGATTTACTCCATGCGGTCAATATTCAAGCGGACGGGTACTTCGGTCATTCTTTCGGGGAATTGGCATGTGCATATGCGGACAGTTGTTACACTGCGGAAGAAATAATTTTACTGGCCTGGGCCTACAACGCGGCAATGTTGCATTCGAATTTGGCACCTGGAGCCATGGCTTCTATCGGATTGTCCTGGGAGCAGACTGTGGCCAAATGTCCCGCGGGAATTACACCCGCATGTCACAATGCCATTGATAATGTGTCGGTAGCGGGTACACCGGAGGAAATTCAAAAATTTGTTGAGCAACTCAAAGTTCAGAATGTGTTTGCCCGTGTGGTCGACTCTGCCGGATATGGTTTCCATAGTGATTTGATGAAACCGTGCGAAAGTTTATGCCGAGAATATATGGGTAGGCTCCAAATAAGTCCTCGTTTACGGTCATCGAAATGGGTGTCCACTTCTGTTCCTAAGGATTTACAAGGGACGGAAATGGGCCAATACGCCTCTGATGCCTACTTCGTGAATAATGTCAAGTTCCCCGTGCTCTTCTACGATGCTTTGACCAAAATCCCTGAGAATGCAATCGTTATTGAGGTGGCACCCCATGGGATATTCCAAGCTATCCTTAAACGATCTTTACCCAAATCCTGTACCGTGCTGTCCCTCTGCAGTAAATCCAGTACCAATAATGTGGAGTACTTCCTCAAAACTGTGGGTAGTATGTTTCTAGTGGGTTTGCAGCCCCAAATGAGCAATTTGTATCCAAGTTCAAAACTCCCGCTCAGAGCCTCCACCCCTTCCCTTAGTCAGTTAATTTCATGGGACCATACCCACTCATGGAACGTACCCGACCCTGCTGAGGACAAGGAGGGCTCAGTTACAGAAATCAGGCTGAGTAACAAGGAGCATGCCTTCTATGCTGGACATAAACTGGACGGAAGGGTTTTATATCCCGCCACTGGCTACCTTTACTTGGCATGGAAAGCTCTCGCTTTAAAAACCACGTCATCTATGGACCGCCCCGTTGTGTTTGAGAATGTGGAAATAAAACGCGCCACTGTCATGACCCTGGAGTCGGTGGCTAAGTTTTGTGTAAATATTCATGATAGCGGCCATTTTGAAATCGTTGAGAGGGGAGCCTCCGTTGTCACAGGTATGGTCCGATTTGACGAGGCAGAGGTTTTTGAATTGGAATGGATCCCACCGGTCAAGGATGTCATTGTCCTTAACACTGCAGAATCCTATAAGGAGCTGAGGCTTAGGGGCTACGAGTACCAGGGTGAGTTCCAAGCCCTTACAGAGGTGGACAGCAATGGTCGGTGGGCAAAAGTGGCCTGGGGGAATAATTGGATAACTTTCCTCGACAATATGCTACAATTGGAATGCTTTTCCAAAACTAACCGCGGCCTCTTCCTCCCCACGCGCATTGAAAAAATCTCCATTGACCCCAAACGTATCCAAGATATCATTGCTAATAATGCTGAATATAGCACATTGGAAATTCTAATAGTACGAAATGACTCACTCAAGTTAGTTCAATGTGATGGAGTTGAAATCCGCGGGATTAATTTAACATCCACCAAGAGAATTACAAAGGATGTCCCTGTTTTGGAAGGAACGGCTTTCAACCCATTTTTCGACAACACCACGGAAATTCGTGAGGTCCCGGAAGTTTTGTCCTTTTTAATGAGCCTCGTGTCAGATAACTTGAGTCAAAATGTACGGACAGCGGTAATTGCTTCCGTAGAAATAAACGATGAAGTAAAGAGCCTTGCCGAGTACATCGCGAATCATATGAATATTGATGGGATCTACATTCTAAATGTAACCAATGAGGCTGCGGATCATCCTGAAGGGGAGAAAAAAGAAAAGGAGAGATTCAAGGTCAAGAGTACCCTTTACTTGACAGAAGAAACATCCGCGGATTTGATGGTCCTTCAAGACTTGTACTTGGATGCCCTCCCAAAATCAGAGTTTATCCTTTACATCGGAATATTTGTACCAAAATCTTTGTTAACAGAGTATGAGCTTATCTCTTCAAAAAATACAGCAAACAATCCGTATTTCTTGCTAAAGAGAAAGATTGAGCCTGTTGATTACGAAACAGTGAATACAGACGGAAATTTTAATTGGGTTCAGGAGTTGCAGTGTAAATTGAAGAAAGGCAATGGAATTGATTTAGTTTCTAGAACACCAATTGATGGAATAGTGGGATTCGTCCGAACATTACGAAAAGAACCAGGGAGTGACAACATCCGATGCTATTTCGAAAGAGAAGAGGTTAAAAATACAGAAATTAGGCCTCGACTAAATTACAACGTGTATGAAGGGGGGCGATGGGGGGCGTACTACACTTACGAACTTAACCAAGACTGTTTTAGAAAAGAAGGCCCTACTGAAGCTTACGTAAATGCTGTCAACCCCAGCGACCTATCTAGTTTGAATTGGCTCGAGTGTCCCAAATCGAAGGAGAATGAGTGGAAGGTATTGGTTTCTCACGCGGCATTAAACTTCCGCGACGTGATGTTAACAACAGGAAAACTCTCATCCGATGCAATCCCTGGCATGGAAGGGGAGGAGTGTAGCCTTGGTATGGAATACTCCGGAGTCACTTGTACCAATCGAAGAGTTATGGGCATGGTCCCAGCAAAAGCATTAGCAACCACCGTGCAAGCCGATACATCCTTCATATGGGAAATTCCCAAGTCTTGGTCCTTCGCCGATGCTGCCACTGTCCCTGTTGTCTATGCCACATCCTACTACGCTTTAGTTGTCCGGGGAAAGATGCAACCGGGGGAGAGTGTGTTGATCCACGCAGGTGCGGGGGGTGTGGGACAAGCTGCTATTGCCATAGCGCTTAGCATGAATTGCAATGTATTTACCACCGTAAGCTCCAAAGTAAAACAACAGTACCTAAAAAAACGCTTCCCTCAACTCATCGATGCGAACTTTGCCAATTCCCGTTGCTACCGGAGTTTTGAGAAACACATTCTGAAAGAAACACAAGGGAAAGGTGTGGACTTGGTTTTGAATTCTTTAGCGGGGAAAAGTCTCCAAGCAAGTGTCCGGTGTTTGGCTGACTACGGTAGATTCTTAGAAATCGGGAAATTCGATCTGTCCAATAATACTCCATTTGGGATGGGTATCTTCCTCAAGAGCATTGCTTTCCATGGTATTTTACTCGATGCGATGATGCAAGGGAACAAAGAGGCCAAATCCGAGGTCTCCAAATTGCTTCAGGATGGAATTAATTCTGGAGTTGTTAAGCCCCTAAAAAGTACCGTCTACACTAATGAGGAACTAGAACTCGCCTTCCGATATCTCGCATCGGGAAATCACATTGGAAAAGTCCTTATTGAAGTCAATAGCGCCCAGAATTTCCCTACACTCCCCAACCTGCGACCCCTACCTCGAACTTATTTCCAACCCACAAAATCCTACATCCTAATTGGTGGATTAGGAGGCTTTGGTATGGAACTAGCCAATTGGATGGTGGAACGGGGTGCTCGAAAACTTGTCTTTGTATCCAGATCCGGAGTCACGAATAAGTACCAAGAGTATCGGATCCAAATTTGGGGACAAAAGGGGTGTGATATTATAATCTGTCAAGACGACATTACCTCGCTTCAAGGTTGCCAAACCGTTTTGAACCAAGCTCAAAAGTATGGACACATTGGTGGGATTTTCAATTTGGCGATGGTACTCAAGGACGGCATCTTCGAACAACAAACCATCGAGAATTTCCAAGATGTTTGTAGACCTAAAGTCGATGTCACTTTACATTTAGACAAATTAACCCGTACCCCGTCCATCCTACCATATTTGGACTATTTCGTTGTATTTTCCAGCGTCGTCTCGGCTAAAGGTAATCCTGGTCAGACTAACTACGCATTTGCGAATTCCTTCATGGAACGGATTTGTGAGAAGAGGAAGATGGTGGGGCTACCCGGACTCGCTATCCAATGGGGCGCCATTGGGGATGTGGGAGTGGTCCATGATAGGATGGGAGGCAATGATGTCATCATTGGAGGAACCTTACCACAGCGTTTAGTTTCATGCTTAAATACTCTCGACTCTCTCTTACAGCAAGACCTGCCAATTGTTAGTTCCATAGTTTTGCCTTCAGAGACCACGTGGAGTCGGTCTGGAGCCGCCCTGTCGGTGGCCCAGAAAGTAGGACATATTTTGGGAATAAGGGACATTAGTAAAGTAAATCCTTCCTCAACATTAACTGAACTGGGTATGGATTCCTTAATGGCGACAGAGATAAAACAATTGCTAGAACTTGAGAAGATGATTTCGACCACTGACAAAATTGATAAATTCACCTTCTCAGCTTTAATCAATTTTACCGAGGCTTTACCAAGTTAAAGCATTTTGATACGCTTATTTTAAATTATTATAATTATTATAACCAGCGGTTTCGGAACTATAGGGTACATATGTTCCCCAGGAAAACTGGGAGGTACAACCATGTTATCGTAGCCTACAATTTTTGTCGTATATTATATTGAGCTTGATCGGCATTTCACACATTTTTCTTTAATGAAATGAATATTCCCATAACTTGGGCTAGGCGCTAAAAATTACACAGCTACAATTTAAAAATGTTTCAATAATTTTTTATAAAAACCTGGATGAAATATTGCTGCGTTAGAATAAATTGGAACAATCAAACATACTAAAAAGCATACTAAACTTTGCGATTTCTTCTCT
>JAQFXU010006482.1:0-10189 GCA_034693705.1 Spatulosminthurus flaviceps | reverse complement strand
TAACAGAGTATGCTTGACTTTGAATATGAAAAAGACATTGATTAGTCTTTGTTAATGTAAGACCATTGCATTTATCACTTTCATTCCACTTTCCGGTTGCTGTGATAATTAATAGTTTACAAAATAACCATAATTTCTGGAAGAGCGAACATTTAATATAATGATTAGAATCCGCATTCACTTTTCCACAGAAAGGGCAGCAGTTTGCAGATAAGAGGTTCATTTCAAATGCCATTTTAGTCGAACATAAAGCACCATGCCAGAATTTCCATACGATTTCCTTTTCCTTGAGACTTTTTGCTAATTGTAAATCCTTCCATTTCAAGGTTTGTATCTTGCTGAGGGTATCATCATCCAATTGATCTTTATATGTGTTCCAAACACAAATTGAGTACAAGCTAGTTACAGTAATTTTTATGTGTGACTTTTCAACATAAAAAAAGGCCTCATAGTGTTGTGAATTTTTTTCGTTTTCCACAGCATCTTCATGTAAAATGGAGTATATCTTTTGTACTTGATTAAAAGTGCGTGCTTGATGTGCGGGTAGTGTTGTGCTATGTGTTTTCAAAAGTTGGCTCATTTTAGTGATTCCAATTTTTTCTCAGGAAAGTGTTATGTGTCTTTGTTACGTAGTTTTTAATGGGCATTTTCGTCAATAATAAATCCGGCATTCCTTTTGTTCTAAATTTCAACGTGTCTAAGACATTTGCCATATTAGTGTAGTAATCATTATTATAAAAATTTCCTTCATAGATGATATTCAATATGCGAGAGTTTGCTGCTTCCAGAAAGTAGTGATTATAATTTTGTTCCAGTGACATTATTGCGTGCTTCACACGGAAAGTATTTATTTGACTTTGTATGTGCTTAATATTAAGTCCTCCCTCAGTGTTTCTACTATACACGACGGATCTTTTAACCCAGTGTTTTCCCCCGTTCCAAAGGTAAGCTTCCACTGCTTTTGAAATGTAGTCAATGAATTGTTTAGGTGGGTCTTGAGTTTTTAGCCGAAACCATAGGGTTGATAGTAGAAACGTATTGAGTATTTGAGATCTCATAAATAAAGACGCATTTGGAAATTTCTCCTTGTAAAATGCCAATTTGATGGTGAAAGTTTCAATCAGCTCCGTCCAGTTTTTATTTACATATTGGTTACTACCAAAATATACTCCAAGTATTTTCACACCATCCGTTATTATGGGAAAATTGCAGTTGATAGGGGTGTTCTTGATGCCAGTCTCCTAGCATTAAACAACTACATTTATCTCGATTTAGCTTTCCCCCAGAGAAGAGAAAGTACAATTGCAATTCAGCTTCAATGATCTCAAGATGTTTCTCACAGCTAATGAGAAAATGAGTATCGTCAGCATACGCAGATATGTATGTAAATATCATTTGAACCCAAGGCCCAGGAGCAGCTTCTGCCATTTTTTGATTTGTTCTTTTCAGGAAAATTTCACAGCCAATTATAAATAAAATACTTGCAATTGGATCACCTTGTTTGATTCCCCGCAGGATTTTCACAAAGTTTGTAAGCAGAGTTCCAATTTTTATAATTACTACGTTGTTATTATACATTACTAGAATAGTTAGTATAATCAGTAGCGCAAAATTAATAATTTTTAAACAAGCATCTATAAAAAACCTATTAACATTATCGAAAGCACTCTCTTGATCAATTGATAGAATTGCTCCTGATCTCATTTCATTGGTTGCGTCCCTAAGGAAGTAAAGATTGTCAAAAATGGATCTTCTAGGAACATTATACGTTTGATAACCTCCAATAATTTTGGGGAGTACGGGAAGAATTCTTTGTTTAACTATGAGTGCCACAATTTTATAGTCAGAATTGCTTAGTGTTATAGGCCTATAATTTTTAATATCAGTAGGATCTCCTTTTTTATACAAAAGTGTAATAACTCCTGTACGCATAGAGGCAGGTAAGTATCCAATCACTAGTGCAGCATTAATTAACCATAATAAAATTATTTTGAACTTGTCCTTAAAATGAATGTAAAATTCTGAGGTCAGGCCATCAGACCCAGGACTCTTATTTGTTTGTTGATTATCGATTGCATCACATATTTCATTTTCGGTATAGTCACGATTCATAAGCTCCTTCTCTTCTTCCGATATTTTAGGCAGGTCCTTCAAATATTCTTCCATCTGTGTGAAAATAATGTTTGGGTGTTTCTTATACTTATTTGTGAAGAAATGGTGTGCATAATTCAGCTTTTCCTCATTATTTAGATGTTGAAGTGCCTGTTCTATATCAATGCTTGTTTTGGCATTCGGAATTTTTCTGATATTTTCCCCTTTACATTCTTTAGCATTAAGTGTTTCCATAAGTTCCAAAAAAAGATTTTTAGATGAATTTAGGTGTGGTGAGTTGGTAGCATATTTCTGCTGGATTTTTTTCTTATCCTTCCACCTCTGAGTTTTAATGAATTTTTCTGTAGTTAAGGCTGCTTCCTTAATTTCAAACTTGAGAGTACTGTACATATTTAGGGATTTATTTTCTTTTCCAATAAAATCATCTAGTAATGTGTTGAATTGATATATGAACATGTCATTTTGAAGAAGCTCATTATTGAATTTCCACAGTGAATATGCTGGTTTATTATTAAGGTTCAGGGTTAGAACAACAAATGCGTGATCACTGAAGGAAGGGAAAATATTTGTACTAATAATTTTATCTGCTAGTGAGGTGTAGAATCTGTGCTTGTGGGTGCCTATGTGTGTAATAGCATTCCCTTGTGGATAAATTTTTC
Organism: Spatulosminthurus flaviceps; assembly: GCA_034693705.1. NCBI lineage: Eukaryota > Metazoa > Arthropoda > Collembola > Symphypleona > Sminthuridae > Spatulosminthurus > Spatulosminthurus flaviceps. Next base: position 7,418 of record JAQFXU010006482.1, on the reverse strand, counting down.
TGTATGTGTCAACCATACTATAGTCTGCAATAAGTTTTGCCATTTGGGATTGGAGTTTTTTCCTCTGCTCCTTAGAATTGACTCGGTCCAGCATTTCACTATCGACATAATTCCAGTCCCCACTAACGATAACATTTTCTCCATTCAGTGATTGTAAAGTTCTTTCTAGCTTCAAGAATAAACAATTTGCTTCTCTACCATTGTGCGGCATATGGACGTTTATAACACGGAGTGGAAAGCCCATATTTTTAATAGTTATCATGTTCATTTTCCCTTGCACCAAAACCTTGTGTGTTGCACTATAGCTATTTTTAACTAGTATTGCTGTTCCACTAAAAGCTGTGACTGGCGCATTATAGAATTCTATATATTCTAATACATTAATTTTTGTATGAATAAGGGGATTAAGGTTTGTTTCTTGTAGGCACAAAATATCTGGCTTGAAAGAACTGATTATATTTTAAAGGTCTTTGATCCGTTGAACATTTCTTAAACCTTGAGTATTAAAGGTAATAACTGAAGTCATTTAAGGGATTACAGATTACACGAGGTTTTCGGCTATATAATCTAACCATTTTTTTCATTTGCGTGTGTAGAAGACATCATTGTTCTAAGTTCAATGATTTTTGTTTTCAGGGCTAAATGTTCATTTTTAAACATACCTGCGGCTTCCTTAATTCCATAAAATTCATTTTTATCATTCCTAGGGATACTCTGCAAGAATCTTAGTAGGCCTTCATTGGAGCAAGGCACCCCTTTGTTAATGTCATAGTTCTTCCATTCTTTGTAATGCCAATTAAACAGGTTTTTGGTTTTTTGATTCCTTAAAAAATGAATCATCGGTGGTGATACTCCGTGTTTCCTTTTGATCTTTTTTTTGCTTGGCCATTTTCTTCCGTCAAGTTGGTTGACTCATCGCTAGTTTCTTCTGTCATTGAGTTAAGCCTTTGCCTTGATTTCAATGGTTCTAAAACAAACCCTACCGGTACCTCAGTTGGAAGATCGCTTTTATGATTGGCTTCTGGTTCTATCAATGCTGTTGCATAGGTTTTTGCAAATTTCAGAGGGCAATCCTTTCCGACATGATCAAAACTCTTACATTTCCAACATGTTCTTCTACCAACCTGAGTGGTTATTCTGAATCTTTTGTCTCCATCAAATATCTCAATTGCTTCAGGAAGTCTTTGATTTGCATCAAAAGTCATGTGAACAATTCTTGTCCAACTTTTGATGTGTGCAAATTCCTCACCTAAGTTATGAAATGACTCACATTCTATTTTGCTTCTGATGCTTCCACTTTTTTTAAGCTCTTGAAGTATTGTTTCATCCGAAATAAAAGGGGGTACGCCGAAGAGCTTCACCTTTCGAACAGGTTTAACATACGGCCACACCCGTGTATTCCTATTAAGGATCAAAATAAATTCAACTTCACGCAGCTTTGCAGCTGATTCTTCATTTTTCACCCAGATTCCTATGTTTCGTTGAATAAATCCTCCACTTGTGATGTTTTCATTTCCAACTTTTTCACCAATGGCTTTAAAATAATCACCTATCGTTGCACCTTCAACTGCCTTAACTACAAACCCAAACTCTCTGGAGTCAATTTCCGAGCTCGATTGGCTCAAATTTGTGCCCTGTGAATTTCCCCCCATTTTGGGGAGAAATTTGTGGATCAGTGAATTTATAATTAATAAGTATCACTCCCGCCCACTTGCGGGCTAGCGATAGAAAATTTTAAACTTTGAATGCTTTGAGGAGATAAGGGAGCTCTAAATAAAACGACCTTTCTCCTTCGACACTCTACTTCTCATCAAAAACTATTTGATTTTAAAAATTAACAACTCTTGGTTGGAGCCTGTGCAAAGCAGTGGCCTCGTGGACGCCCAATGACCAATCATGTACTTGTACGAGGCGATATTTACAATCATTTTTACTTGATTCTTTCCGCTGCAAATGAAAAGAAATTGCGCTGAATATTTTTGTTTGAACGTGTTCATAAAACACAAATCCATTTACTCGATTTGCATCGCATTGGGGACGATAAAATCAAATGTAAAATAAAATTATTTATCAGAATTTTGCGTAGAATTCAAAAGTAAGACTCAGAATCGCGTATCTTTGAAATTTTGCTGAGGTTCGTTTAAAAAAATGACCTTTGTTTTAAGGTTCTGCCCCGCTTAAAATACGTAAATTCTATGAAATTATGCTAATAAATTTTGAGTCGGTAATAAAACTAACGTGAGTAAAGTTTCTAAGCAACTGGCGAGAAAAATGAACAAAATGAACTCACATCATCAAAAGGGCTACAGTTGTGAGGTTTCAATGCCGCTTTTATTCTTTTTATAGAGTGTGCGCATCATAGTACCGGCAGCAACAGTGTTCACTTCCCGTACAACTAAACTGTCTCGACTTAGGTGCAAAGTGAAACAACTTCCAGGATTTTTTGAAAAAAATCACGGTTGAAAAAAAATCCGTTTTTAATATTGGTTTATGTGGTAAATTGGCTAATCAGTTTTTAACTATGAACGCTTTTTTGCAATTAGGGTGTTATCTATAGACAATACACGACACAGCAAGGGATATTTTGTTTTGCTCAACAAAAATTAATTAATCAGAACCCATACAAATTCTAATAATTAATTATTGTAAATTTTTGGTACATAAGTTACTCTGAAAAGCCATTCGAAGTTTTGACTCAAATATTTTAGGCCAGTTTTTAGAGCCAACAATTTCCCCCTGACATTACAAAATGCTTCAAAAATCTTCATTATAATTTTTAAAGGTTCCATAAAATTCCTACTTTGCAGTAGTAATCTTCTAAAGTATTACCTAGAGGTCAATAGCTATACCGTCATGCATGCGACTTTTACCAAGTAACATATCTAATGGAGTTAAACTTTTACATCGGGTTACTTGTTTCTCTTTTTAATTATTCACTTTCTAATGTGTCTCTCAAGTCTGATCCTCTTGTAAAAAACTGAGCTAAAACTTCCACTTTAAAAGACCTAGTCAATGCTTGAGGTTATACATCGACATTCATGGTGCCATACAAAGAGTGACAACATCAATCTGTTTTTGAATTGATGGACGGAGTTCTAAGCTCCATACAATGAAATGTTTTGGTACGAAGTGAGTTTTGCACTCAAATGGCCGGTTTGGATAAAATGTTGGAAAATCCCGGTTTTGCTTGAGTTAGTTGAGGTTTTTAAATTGGGGGAAAAGAACGGGAGGAAATGTGGTGCTTTTTTGGAAAATTCTTATAGACATCGTAGGAGATTAGAATAGGTGTTGCATGTTCATATTCATATAAACGTAATAGTGGTGTAATGTTACTCGCACAGTTGGAGGAACATAATCAATCATCATTCAAATTTAGTCGACAAATAAAAGCAACAATATAGGTTATTTTTAATTTCCAAAAATTAGTTGGGATCGTGGAAATCCCCGATCACATCCGCCAATATTTTGTTTGCATCAGATGAAATCATGATTTTTAAGAATTTTCTGCTAGTTTTATCTGTAACTATTACCTGTATGTTTTGGTTTCCTCAATCATTTCATAATTCTCAGGTGTTCCAAATAGGGAGATGGAAATTTATACAGAATGACTTACTCTAGAGTAATAATTGTTTCAAATTAATAAAAAATACTAGCACAGGTGTCCTATTGTGGCGAAGACTTTCACATTTATTTATATAAATGTCTAACTTCATGTGCATGAAGTTGGGGGTTTCAATTTTTTATTCGAAGTTGATTATGTATTGAGCAACTTAGAGTGCAATATTTATTCCAAGGATGCATTTTCGCAATTTTATCTGGGAAATGGGCTAATGCAATTGGACAGTTAAGAAATTTAAAAGTGCAACATAACGTAAAAGTGAAAGCCTAAAAAGTGGGTGATATATATACCAAATATGATTTGGTAGTAATTTAATTGGGATTTGTTTCAATTTAGAAATTTTTATCCTCAATTTATTTTTTACCACAACAACAGAAACGCTGAAATTAAGTTCCCTAAATTTTCCCCTTGCTTTCAATAATTTATCACAAAATTATTATTTTAATATGAATATTCCTGATCATTTTATGGGCGTCATTTTACGTGGCAAATTAATACCCAAGGTTTAGAAAATCGAAACAAAGTGTGCCAGAAAATTCCTAGTACTATTGTACAGGGCAACTCTGAAAAATTGATGGAATTAATTAAACTTTCGACGCTGCTCAAAGTACTTTTTAGTGCTGCTGGCTAATATGACATGTGGATGACATATGACATCCGGTACAGTAAGGACGTGTACTCAAAGCTGCCGAACACGATACAAGTGTGTTTACGTCGATATGCAAGCATCAAATAACATTCAAATCTAAGCCAAAAAAGGTAGTAAAAATTTTGTGAAACGCAATTATTCGGCACGAATTCAAAATTCTACCTGAATTGAACTGCAATTCCAGCTGAAAATTAAATTGTATAACTTTGATAAAAAACAAATTCTGAATCAGTAGCCCCTATCAATTTAAAAAGAAAATTTTATTTAAGGGAGGGCCAAATAATACGACTTTCCATTTTGGTCAAGCCGAATCCAAAAGCGCTGGTTTTTTAAGCCCCAAAATATTATTTCTTTGTCAACGAAAAATTTTTCAGTTCCACTTGACTGCAAATCAATAAAACGGGTCTATTTGTATTTTAAGTAATTTTTTAGAACTTTTACAAACCGCGTCATTTAATGTCCAACAGCTTCACACCCCAACCCTAGCGAATCTCGAGTATTTTTTCTCGCCTTACTCACATCAAGGCAGGGTTTGACGCCACTCAAAGTATTTTATCATCCTATGAGCGCATTAATGCACAGTTGTAATGCAGTTGCAATATTGACTTATATACAATATGGAACGCGAAACAAGTGTGTTCACCTCCCCAAATAAGCAACAAATGACATTAAATCATTAAAATGTTTCTTAAATAATTTCAAAATGTGTTCAAACGAAAGTAATGCAATTATTTGACATGAATTGAAATTACTAGCTGAATTAAGATTATCACACTAAAATTAAATATAACATTCGTAAAAGAAAAGTTCTGAACCCGTGGAACCACTCAATTTAAAAAAAACTCATTCTTCCTTATAAATTTTATGGATTAGTACGGGAGGAATAATCCGATTTACTTATTCGTGCATCATGAGCCGACATTTCATGATAAGATAAGCTGAATTTTGAATCTTCACGTCGAGTTGAAGAACATCCAATAATTTCTTGATGAATTTTTAGCCGCCAAATGAAATTGTTTTCCTTGTGGGGATTTTCTAAAATAATTTGAAACTCTCGAAATAATTTTCCGAAGCTAAATGGTGGAATTATTTTCCAATTTATCCCTCTTATATGAATTCATATAAATTATTTGAAGTGCTCAATTTTTTCTGGAATTTCCTTTTTATGACTTTAAACTTATTTTGCCTACAATCTAATGTCGAAATAACTCATCAATCCACCATGACATAATTATATATCCGAAAGCTAAAATTCAAAAAGTGCTTATTTGTATTTACGAATCCCCCTCTTAGGTATTGTGGGGATGAAGTGAACGATTTGACAGATTTTCTGCCCTTTTTAACGGTTTTACAAAGATCATACGACAACATATTTGTACAACTCATTATGATTATAATTACATATAAGAGACTTTCCAAACGTTTTGCAGTTGTTCCCGTTGTTGACTTTTCCATAGCTAAGAATTACTAGTGTCATTGTTAAAATAATCAAAGAAACAGCCAAATTTTGAAAAAAATGCGTTCCTTGCAAACAGTTTTTGTTGTACTGCTCTTTGTGAGCATTTCAACGGTGCGGTGTTTGATGGAGCGTTGGGAGAGAAATCGGGTAAGCGGGGAAGATTCGTTATGGCGACTATCAATCTGAAACTCTTAACTTTTATAGGAAAATTTCAAAAAGTTTTAATTCTAGATATTTTTGTTTCTACCATATTAGTAGAAATGGACTATGAATGGGAGCGGATTCTAGAGCAGGTACAAAAATACACGTTTGAACAAAACGAGTATGCAACATCGAAAAATTATGAAGAACCAGGCTAGGGAAAAATCATACCCTTCCTTTACAGATGAGGAAATAAAAGGTGTAGAATAATTAACTTTATATTTTCAAAAATAATTCAAAGCATTGGTCATGATTGGTCTGTATTTAGAAAATATGAAAAGCCAAGACACGTCTATTACAAAATCAACGTCCGAAGAAAAACCCAACAATTCAATTCATTGCTTTATTATTGACCTTCAAATCCGAACCGATTTTGTTGTAACTTTTCACTTTGTGCCGCTTAAGCAAGTTTCTTCGAAACCTCAAAAGGAGGAATGTAAACTTTTATTTTACAACTGGCATACTGGCATCTCATTGATGCTTGCCAAAAGACACAGTAACAATTTTGCATGTTTTTCAAACAATATTTGATAGCATGACTAAAGCATATGAATTTCGGGGTTTATACAAATGATTGTGTACAATTTTACACGAACCTCTGATTGCCGCAATCACCACTTCCTTTAAAAAGGACTTAAATTATTCCCTCCACTTCCTCGAGCTCTTTTACCCAATCCTCAGAAACCTCAATTAACTTCCTCTCCGCCCTCAGACGCTCTTCTCAAATCTTAGCATATAGATAATTAAATACGGAGTTTTTGATAGTTTTATAATCTATATGAAATGCTGAAATTGCAGAAAACGCTCTCCGTAATCCTCATGCGAAAATCTTCACCAAAGCGGAAAAATCTGGTAAGAACCGAATTCAAAAAATTCCAATTCATTTTTACAAGTAAAATATTTTTAAATGAAAAGTATATGTCAATTTTGGACAGATTAAATTTTGGAATGACTCATTTTTAAAATTATTATTTTGTGGCAAAGTTTAGGTCTTTGATTTTAAATCCCACACTCACAAGGGAGGCTATGGTCTAGAGTGAAAATATCGATGGAAAATTAAATCAGTGGACACCGAGGGAAACTGCGTCCGTTTATTTAGTGAATTAGCCTGTGAAGGGTGGTCACAGTCAATGCATCCGGGAAGTACGAACAGCCCCGATGCAAAGTTAAATGGCGTTGCTTCGATCGGTCCTTGTGTGCCCAACGAATTCGAACATTCCATTTTAATCAAATCATCTCCGCCTCAAACTGGTAAAACTCCGTTTAGCCCTGGAATCCTTTGCGAATGACTCCGATTTAATTCTCGACACTAAAACTCGGTCTGAAGCTTTCAGATCCGTGACAATTGGCTCTCGCGTGAGCGGATATTTACTAGGACCGGGAAACCGAGTGGAAGCCTTGTTCTGTTAAACGTAGTATGCGCAACGGGTTCGGGTGGAACCCGGGTTTTGGGAACGGGAACGGGTTTGGGACGGGTTCGGGTACATGCA